>PGFW01024220.1:0-10739 GCA_003123925.1 Haematobia irritans
TTTGAGATGCCGATTACACTCATATGACCACAGACGCGCAATTTTTTTGCATCGATTTTAGCTTGAAAAATTTTGCCCACAGGGAGTAGACTTTAGCATTGCTAGTATGCGGCAATTTGGTTGATCGGTTCAGTATATAGATATATGTCCCAATTATGTTTTTTCATGATTTCGAGCAAAAAGATGCCAAAAGATACAACATTTTTATATTGTAAATACGCCACGGCTTAGTCCAAATGTTTAATGTTGACTGCTCAATTTCCTATCTTCTAGATTAGCTTATGATTATATCGGAGCCGATAGGATCATATAAGGTAAGACTTTTGGAAGTTTCCTTAAATTGCTTCAAGATTTAATGTTTTCTCTTGTGTATTTCTTTTTACTAACATTGTGGATTCCGCCCTCAAGTGCATTTAGCGACTTAAATTTCTGATCTAGTTCTAATAATTTTGTAGATTAGTATTCAAATTCGTATGATGTTGATAGTGAGCTTTATTACTAAGTATACTTTATTTTTTGGGACAAACGCTAGTTGTATATAATATAGCCCTCACTAACATCATTGGACGGATTGTGATTGATGGTATCGAAATTATAGAGTCTACAAATGTGTTGCTAGGGATGTATAATGGATTAGTCGGCGCCCGCGCGCGACTTTAGACTTTCTGTACTTGTGTTTGCTTAACTAGACATTGGGTTCCACCCTCAGCTCGCCGATTAATTGATTTTGTGGTCTAGTTAGATTTCGGTGATTCTATCAAATTCTGTCCCAGTCGAGTGCATGTATTGAATGTATTGATTATTTGGACAACTTTGCTATAATAGCACCATACACATTTACATACGTCAGACATGCCGTGATATTTCCGTGTCGATCGAAAACTGTGAGATCTACAAGGTGGTTGCAGGGCGTATGAATATAGTCGGCCGGCGCCCGACTTTAGACTTTCCTTACTTGTTTCTGTATGTGGGAGTTATATTTAATCAAATGCGATGTGCCTAATAACAAAGCCAAATAGAAATTTTGCAACTGATTTACCAAAAAATATGTAGGTATATACAGTGGCGCACATAAATATTGGCATACCAAACAATTTTAATTCAAACCCACATGTTAAAAGTGATATGAAGTTATTTGATATTAAAAAATATTTTAGTTTGAATTATAACTGCATTAAGAATCTTAGATCATTTTTTTATTATTAGAAAAATTCTTGCTTCTTCTGCAATATTAATAATAAAACATTAATGGAGCTTAAAATAAATATTTTTAGGGTGTTGTGTCAATACTTATGTGCACACTGTATTTTGCTACACTTCCCATATTTCTTTTCATTGGCAATATGATGCATTGTTGTGATGTTATTTATTGTCAATCCTTTGATTGACATTGTTCTAGCTATGTATTCGTTTGTTCTCATCATTTTCCATGAATATGCAATATTGTTTTTTTTTTTTCATCTCTGTGTGTCAACATTCAATGTTGACTGTTTGCATTTCGTTACCACACAATAACAAAAAGGTGTTACCAACACGTGTTACTTTTTCACCTTCCGTATAATCATTGATGTATGTGTGGTGTGTTTAGCTCTTTTAGACATTGTACAAGAGAGCATATACTAGTGTGAGTGTAATTTCAAAATGCAGTCATGGCCATTTAGAAAAACAATCAACGGTAGCGTTATTGCTGTTTTTTTATATCCTTACTGAAGGTCACTGACATCCACCATCCCATGGGGGGTATATTATCTTTACACATCGGAAACTCATTGGTACCAGTGTGTTTAGTATATGGTCTCCTAACAACCATGCAAAAATTGGTGCTATATGGTCGCGTAATTTCATATAGCCCATATCAAATCCGATCCAAGATTTTGACCTCCGGTGCTTTTGAACGAAGCAAAATTCATCGCGATCTGCATTGAAATTTAAGTAACGTGTATTAGTATATGGTCTCTTAACAACAATGCAGGTATTGGTACATATCAGGCACCATAATTTATATATCATGTCCCCATATAGAAATGAATTCCCTTGAGATTTGGTTTTCGGTAGCCTCATTGAGAGAACAATTCTCTAGTAGTGAAATTTGTACATTGGCTAGTATATGATCTTCAATAAACATGCCTTATACTAGGTTCCATATCAGTTCCTGTAGTTATATGATGCCCTCAGATAAAATCATCCTCAATCGACATTTGCAACAACATGGTCCATATCATGTTCATTAATTGTATATAGCCCCGATAAGCGAACCGCCTATATTTCAATTCTGGCTCTATAGAGTTACGCCAGGTCAAGTAAGTCCATAAGATTCATATGATTTGAATTTGTAGACTTACGCTACTACATACGTTTTTTGTCTAATATATGATAATCTTCGTATGGTACTAAGCTTACAACCAGCAAGCAAATCCGTGCTGAATTCAGCAGGCTTTGTATGATGGAAGTTCAAAGTCAATCAGCGGCTTACTCTGTCGGAGGAATTCATCTAGATGATTAACGGAAATGTCTCGATGCTCACACCATTATTTCGCTAACACCGCTTATTATAGGACGAAAATACTTCTAAATTTTGAAACATTTCCGGGCATAAATCGGATAAAAATTGCGGTGTCGCGAAGTCAAATCGCTAGATCGGACTATATGTGGGATTATATCAAAATCGTATCGATACGGCCCTATATTCCGCTTACTTGTGTGTGGAATATATGCGCCAGATTTTGAATTTCAGGTAATCGAAATAAAAAAGCTAGCGTGTCTGAGCCCAAGAAGTCAAATCGGGAAACATCGGCTAGGCATGGGGGCCCATCAAAACCATGAACTCGATGCTCACGCATATTCGGCTCACTTATTTTGGTGAACCAAGATGCCTTTCAATTTTAGAATTTCAGACAAAATCGGATAAAAGTTCGGATGTCTAAAAGAAGTCAAATCGTGATGAAAGGGCTATACTGGATGCTAACTACGGCCTTGGTCCGATACACATCAGTATTTACGCACAGCGCAGGCTTTTTATGGACACAAAATACGTTAAAGATGTTTTAAAATTCAAGTAAATGCGGATAAAAAAATTGCGGCCTAATATGGGGGCTATACCCAAAACATGGACGCGATACAGCACCGTTTTCGACACACCTATTTGTGCGTCAGAAAATACGCTCTAGAATTTCCAAATTTCTGAGTATACATGGACGGCGATATCACACCTGGGGGTCGCCGTTTTTTCCACATTGCAAACCTATTTCTTGTTGGTCAAAATACGTCTAGACTTCGCAATTTCAGGACAAATCAGATAAAAAAACCATCTGTTTCCACAAGCCCACAAGATGTATACTCGGGGAGTTCGTCTTATATGAGGGTATACCAAAGACATGGACCCATAGGCACATTTTTTGGCACACCTATTTGTGGTCGCCATGTAATCTCGGATGTTCGCAATACGATAGTCCTTTAGTAGAAGTTTCTAACGGAATCCATGGTGGAGGGTAATATAAATTCGGCATGGCCGAAGCTTACGGCCGTAAGTATTACTTGCTTCTTGTAGGGTAAAAGTACACCAGGGAGCATTAAAATTATTCCAGTTTTTAACAACGCTTTGTGAAAATTAAGAGTTTTCATGTAAGGGCAGCTTTTATAATTTAAAATCTTAATTTGAGTTTAGATATTATATTCCATTAAAATTTAATTGGATTCAACCCAAAAGGTTTGTTAATTTACAACGAAAAATTAAAGTATTAATAAATTTTTTTATATGCATTTCAATTAGTTTTTTAAATAAACTTTCAATTAGATTTTTAATTGAACATATATGTTTGGGCATAACATATTTATGTTTGGACATAAAACTGTTTGTAAATATAATATGGCTTGGATGCAAAGAGCATATATTTAAAATTAGAATAGCCTATAAACATATATGTGTTTAGTAGTCTTGGAGCGGCTACATTTAACAGGGAAGCGATATTGAATTAAGTTGGTGGTTATGTTGCTATGTTATTACAAAATTACATTTTATTGTGTTTGCCTTGGGCAATTGATAGCTACTTCTTATGATCCTTACAAAGCTGTGTGGTCGCTGTTCGAAATCCCCCGTCGCCGGCAAAAGGTAAAGGATTCTAAAAAATAAAAAATCAATAAAATTGAATAATTTCTTCTACGAAATGTTTTCGTATTACAGAAAAAGGTGCTGAAAAGAACTAAAAAATCTCGTGGATATGTGAGAAAGACTGTGGGGAATATGACAAATTGGACAGAAACGAAAAATTTTGAGCATTCAGGCATTGTTAGCACGCTATAATTACCATGTTCTATTTTCAATTAATTCATTGATATATTGTAAATAAATAAATAATAAATAAAATTTTGAGCAGCAATTATTTCGTTTGGCTGAGAATTTTTTTAGAGGGCATATAATTATTTTTGGGGGTGGCAAACATGCTGTCGCATCAAACATATTATATGATTCAGCATAATGAAGCATAGTTGGTTTTTTGGAGGAAACGAACACTTATTTGAATTTGGATTGCAAAAAATAAAAAAAATTGACAAAATGTTTGGAACTTTAGACTGCGGCCCAGACATAATATTGATTTAGGACCAATAATGCTCTTTCAACCATATTATATATTGGAAGATGATCAAAATATATAAATGTTTGGGCAATACCCAAAATGTATATGCTTGAAAGCAAAATATGTTTTGTGGAGTATACTGTTTTAGCAGAAGCGATTTTTTGTGAGGGTGTAGTTGGATGGGTATTGCAAATGCGCCATATCCAGTCCACTTTTAGCGTATAGCCCCCATATAAGACGGACGGCCCAAATTTGCTTGCGATTGCTCTATAGAGAAGCAAATTTCATCGCGATCCGGCTGAAAATTTCTTGTTACGTGATGTTAGTATATGGTTTCTAACTAGCCGTGCAAATATTGTTTCCACAATCGTCCATAGATTTACATATAGCACCCCATATAAAACGCGATCCGGTCCGATTTGACTTGCGGAGCTTTGTAACGAGAAGCCAAATTTTATCCGTCGCCCGGTTGAAATTTTTGTACATGGTGTTAGTTATATGGTCTCCTACTGACCACGCAAAAATTGGTCCACAATCGGTCCAATAATTATATATAGCCCCCATAATAAACCGATCCATCGATTTGGCTTTGCGGAAGACTCTAAAGAGAAGCAATTTTTCAATCCGCATCCGGCTGAAATTTGGTAACATGGTGTAAGGTATTATGGTCTCTAAATGACCATGTAAAAAATTGGTCACAGCGCATCGGTAATACATTATATATAGCCCCGCATCAATAAACGCGATTCACCAGATTTTGACCTCCGGAGCCTCTTGGAACGACGAAATTCAGTCTGATTGCAGTTGACCATTTGGTACGTGGTGTTAATTATAATGTGGCCTACGATAACACCCATGCAAAAAATCTGGTCGAAATCGGTCTATAAGTATATATAGGCCGGCCATATAACCGATTCCAGGAATTTGCCGCTCCGAGGCCCTTGGAACAGCATAAAATTCATACCGATTCGTTTGAAAGTTTGGTAGCGTGATGTTATGGTTGTTATTTGGTTTGTTGTGATGTTCTTGGGGAGCGGGGAGTGCTTGTAAAGGGTGATACGGTCAAATTCTGTCAAGGAAAATAAGCGCGTAGTAAATCGTGAAATCGTTTATTTAAAAATCAAATTAAATTTCTTTTTCAGTTCAATTAGTATTAAAATGTCAGCGAAAAATAATGCAGTTAGCTTTCCGCTGTCTTCGCAAATCGCGAATTCCGGGCCTCACGCTGGACACTGCCATCAGATTTTGTACAGGCCACCTTGTTCCAACGCTTGCTTCGCCGGAGAAAGCCAGTTTTGCCTTGAACTGCCTGCTCTGTCCGCCTATAGCAGTTTTTTGGTCTTTCTTAGGTTCGCTTTGACAATAGCCAGTATTTCTCGATTGGGCTCTGGCGTGGTTGGGAGGTTCTTTGTCCTTGGGAAACCACCTGCACGTTGTTGGCGGCGTACCACCTCCCTGGCCCTTTACCGTAAATGGCAAGATCGCCAAATCCGGCCAAAACAGTAGAGACAACCCTGGTGTTTCTTCAGCAAAGGCAGCAGAGTTTTATTCAAACATTCTTCACGTAAATTTCTTTGTTGCCAGTACCGCGGAAGCTATGAAAATGCTGCTTTTTCGAAGCCACAGGTAGCAGATGGCTTTGCCAAACCAGATATTTCTTTGGCGAACCTTTACATTTTTATGTGCTTCGAAAATATAGCTGCTACCGGTTCCCCTTCCTTTTGCCGGTATAAAACTCCTGTCCCGTGAAGGTGCTTGTATAGATCGGCTTGACGTAGGTTTCCGTCGTCCATTACTCGACGCAGATCAAACTTCGTCCAAGCATCGGTGCGTGTAGCAGCCTCCGGGATGGCTTTGGCCGTCGTCGTTTGTTATTCAATCGTGATTTGGAGTCAGCTACCCGTTGTAGTTTGTCACTACGGTTGGTAAGACGATACGACCCCAGCTTAATTTGGGCGGATCTGCTGGAGAGAGTAGGTTAGGGTTTTCGCTTGAAACTCACCGGCAACTCGGCTCTGCTTGTGCGTCTCAAGTGTTCCAGTTGTTGTCGATTTCCGCTCCTGATCGCAGTATTCGCTGGCTGCGACACAAATGTGTGCCGCCTAAACACTTTAATTAGACATTTGTAACAGGTTGATTTGTTGGTTCACCTTTTAGCGATTTTATCGCCAGCTTTGCGTTCGCGTAGATAGCTCGATTTTCGACTGATGAGCGCAGACATATAAGTTTTGATAATATCTTGCTCTCTTCTTGGACGGCATTTTGACAAAGCCTGAAGAGGGAATTCAAAATCAGATAGACAAACTACCCATATCGATCCATATCACTACTTTCAACAAGTAGCGGGTTGATTTCACAGGTTTTCTTAAATATCAGAAATATAGTGCATATAGAAATAATCTCAAGTTTATATTAGGCCGTGATGCACCGCTTTGTAGTGGTATCAAACAACCAGAGCAGGAATTGGTTCATTCGTCATAATTATATATAGCCCCATAATAAACCGAATCCCCCATATTTGACTTCTGGTTGCCTTTTTGAAGAAGCAAAATTCATGCCCGTCTGTTGATATTTGTACGTGTGGTAGTATAAGACGATATTTAACAACCATGGCCAAAAATGGCCATATCAGTCCATAAATCATATATACCGCCCATATAAACCGATCCCGAGAATTTGGTTTTGGAGGCCTGCTTGATGAACAAATTTATCACCGAGTCAGTTGAGTACCATAGAATTTAATATAATTCCTATATAGCCCCATATAAGCGACCCCCCATATTTTTAAATTCTGGCTCTCTACGTGCACGTACAAAGTCGCATGTCTGATTCATAATTAATTTGTAGACTTACCCTATACATTAACAACTGTTTTTGTCTAATATATAGCACGTATGGACTAACTCACAATTTAGAAGAACGATGTTACAGAAGTTTTAAGATACGCCACAACCGAAGTAAGTTCCGATGTGGATGATAAGTCCTTTCGTAGAAGTTTTCTAACGCAATACCATGGTGAGGGTATATAAAGATTCGGCCTGGCCGAATTAAGGGCCTTTTTTAAATATGTAAGGCCGAACTTACGGCCGTATATACTTGTTTTATCCTATCTACTGGGAATTTAATGCAATTTCTGTTATAGCTCTACCCTTTAAAGGAGTTTCTACATATTTAAGCCCATGATTCTACGCCCTGCATTTAATACAATCTATATTGATGGATATTTTTCTTTTACGAATTTATTTTCCAAACACACATAACATACATACGTAAAAATATGCAATCACGACTGTATATGTGTGGGTGTTTATATAACTATCAACAGTATAATTTGCTTCATTTCTCATTGCCATATATATGGTAAACATTTTAAGATTTATGTAAATAATCAAATGGGGAAAAATTCGATACACGAGGCCATGTGAATTTTTATTGAAAAAACTGGGAATTTATATCACGGGGCTTGTGGAATAATGTTATGTGCCAATGTATGTGTCGGTAAATTGACTATTTGTTTTAAGCAATAAATTTTATTTCCATCATGAACTAAATGATTCGTTTGATTCATTGAGAATTGTTATTTTATTTTCAAATGTAACCGAAAGTATTTCAGATATTAAAAAAATATGTATTGGCAAACATTTGGATATGCCCACACTGAAAAAAATATTGTCGTGAGGTCAAAGATTTCATGTCTTTAAAATACGAATGTAAATTTAGCTTAGCATAGAAGATGCACATCTCTAATATAAAGTTTTTTCCTTGTCCAAAAGTCGATACATTTTTCAATGAAGTCGTACTGTCCTTATCATTAAGTGATTTCACTTAAACGTGGGTATCATAACATGAAAGAAAAAGTGTTTGGGCTAAGAACAATTCGACTTTAATAATTCAGAAAAATTCTTTAAATTTAATGAAATTGTCTTTACATTTGTTGTCTTTTTGCTTCTTGACTATAAACAAAAAATCATTAAAATATACGACAGATTTTTCAGCACTTTATTTTAAAAACGTTTTTTACTTGAAACATAGCATAATTTCTACTGGAAGTTGAGTCTTAGTTTGGAAAATCAAGTAGTCGTTAACTCGTTTTTAAAGGACTTTGATAACAAATGAAGAAAAAAAGCTGAAAAAGCGAAAACTTAAAATTTGCTTCCTAAAATCAAGTTCACAAAAACCAATTGTAAGGTATCTTAAAATTTCTTAACACCGTGTTCTCAATTGTAAGTTAGTCCATACGGGGTATATATTAAACAAAAAAAGGCCGATTAAATACGTAAATAATTCAGTTTGACAAAATTTTCTAAAGAAATAAAATTTTGACAAATTTTTCTATAGAAATAAAATTTTGACAATCATAAAATAAATTTGACAAAATGTAGAAATAAAATTTTTATTGTTGTTTTTGATCTCAGCTTAAAGCCATGCATTGACTAAACTACAAATGTAGCTTAACCAACAGAGGAAAAGTATGCTTGTCAAATTTATTTGGGCAAAGCCCTATAGACTGCAAGATGGTTGGATGTACAGCTGTTTCGGAATTACCACATTCCTCATCAGCATCCTCTACTTGCAGCAAAACTATCAACCAATTTTGTGACACCAAAGGTAATGATTTCATCAGTTTACAGAATCCGCCATAAAATGAGGCTGTACTACACTCAAAAAAAAAAATTACTTGGATCCAAAGATTTTGACATTTCTTTAAGGATTTTGGTATTGATTCCGAGCCAAAGATGCGGGTTCTTTGAAATAAGGAAATTTTTTTGCGACCTATATTCCTTTAAATCTAGGATCTATAAAATTAATATTAGGATACAGATCTCATTTATCGAATTTTCATTCTATTACTAAAGCTGGTCACGTACAAACAAATGCCAGTTTAAGAATCCAAATTATGTCAGATACTTCGAAGTAAAAAATATTTTCTTACTTCCAAAAAAAAAACAAGTATGATACGTGCCGTAAGTTCGGCCAGCCGAAGCTTAATGTACCTCCCGCTCGCATCATGGATTGCGTAGAAAACTTCTTCTAAACAAGTGGCCATCCACAATCGAATTACTTGAGTTGGGCGGTAAACGCTTCGGCCGATGCCAATACTTATATATTCGGCGCTTTGACAACAGTAGAGCTAAGACAATTTTGGACAAAATTTTCTACAGACATAAAATTTTAACAATAATTTTTATAGAAATAAAATTTTCACAAAAAATTTTTCGTATAGAAATAAGAATGGTGACAAATATTACTATAGATAAAGGAAAATTTTGACAAAAATTTTCTACCAGAAATAAAGATTTTTGACAAATTTTCTATAGAAAATAAAATTTTGACAAAAATTTTCCTATTAGAAATAAAGATCTTGGTAGATTATTTGTGCTGCCGAGGTGGCCAACGCCATGATTAGTGAACCGAATAAAATTTGGAACAAAAAATTTTCTATAGGAAAGTAAAATTTTGACAAATTTTCTACTAGAAATAAAAATTTTGAAAATTAATGAAAATTATTATTAGTGAAACCGAAATAAAATTTTAACAAAATTTATTCATAAGAAATAAAGATTTTGACAAAATTTGTATTTAGAGAAATAAATTTTTGGTAGATTATTTTATGGCTTTCTACGTGGCAAGCCAATGATTATGCACCGATATGGAACGCCCCAATTTTTGGTGTGATTGGAACCAATTTTGTTATGGTTTGTTATCCCCCCCCGCTTAGCGACATATCTAACACACGTTCCTAATTTGAACGCGGATCGGATGAATTCTTTGCTCACGTCCAAGAGGCTCGCGGAGGGTCAAATCTGGAGAAGTTTATCATGGGGGTAATATATGACATTATGGGACCGATATGGGACCTCAATTCCTGGCACGGTTGTTAAAGATGCATATACTAACACCATGTTCCTAATTAGCAACCGGCTTGGAATGAAATTTGCCTTCTCTTGGAGACTTTCGCAGGCCAAATTGGGGATCGGTTTATAGTGGGGGCTTATATATAATTATGAACCGATGTTTTGGACCAAAATTTTTTGGGCATGGTTGTATTAGAAGACCGATACGTAGAGGTGAGCCAACATCATCGTACCGAAAATTTTAGGCCGGATCGGATGAAAATTTGCTTCTTGTCTCTTGAAGGGCTTGACCGCAACCAAATCTGGGGAA
>PGFW01024220.1:23694-37353 GCA_003123925.1 Haematobia irritans
AATCTCACATATTCTTTGTCGTAGTGAAAATCTGTGTCAATCTAACGTCCGTCCGTCTGTAGAAATCATGCTAACTTCCCAACGAAACAAAATATCAACATTAATATTTACTCGGCAGGTCCCCAAATCTATGGTAAAGGAAACATAAGATTCAGCAATAAGGACGAACTTTTGCCCTTATATACTTGGTATCAGTGAGTGTTGTTCGATTTTATATTTCTGTCCACCATCCTCCACCATAAGATTACTTTGTCATTTCTGTTTTGCACACATCGAAAATAATGGCCTCGGACCCCAAAAACTAGACCTATTCTGAGTCGATCTCTCAAAGACAAGGATATTTTAATTAAAGTGAGGTCCAAAATCTTTACTTAAAAATTGTTTTCTTTAGATTTAGGATACGAATCTTTGAAATAAAAATCGTTACTTTTTTATGTAAGCAAATTTCCCTTAAAGAAAAAAAACATTTTTGATTTAAAGAAAATAATCTTTAAATTTATTGAGATATTGAACCTTGGGATTAAAGATAAAAAATAAGAAATACCCAGACCCTACTGATTTGATTTCTGGAATCTCCTTAAAGATCACACTTCATCGATTATCCGGGTTAAAATTTTTGTAAGTGACATTAGTAGATACATCCTAACATCTTTACATAAAATTACTCTATATCGGTTAATAATTATATATAGGCCCCTATATAAAATGGTAACCAGATTTGATGTCCCGAACCGAATTTTATATCCAATTCGCGTTATGTGATATCAGTATATGTTCCATAAATACCGTGTATAAATTGACACATATCGTCCATATTTATATACAGAATTCTACCGAAAATGGTGGATTTTTATTGTTTGCTAGATTGGTAGTTGATGTTTTGTTAGAACCTTATAGGTGGAGAGGAATCTCCACCTATGTTAAGAGGGTTCTTCAAAAATTTTTTATAGAAATAAAATTTTTAAAATTTTTCTACAGAAGTAAAATTTTTACAAAATTTTCTATAATAATAAAATTTTCTATAAAAATTTAATTTTGACAAAATTTTCTATAAAAAATTAAATGTTGACAGAATTTTCTCAGAAAAATTTTTGACAAATTTCCATAATAATACAATTTTGGCAAAATTTTCTATAAAAGTAAAATTTCTTGACACGGTTGCCATAGCTGGCAGAATTCTACCAAAACTGGTGGATGTGTTACTGTTTGGAAGCATGGTATTATTCTTGATGTTTTGGTAGATTTTGGAAAACATTCCTCTCCACATAATAGGTACATCAAAAATTTTCTACAGAAATAAAGTTATGACAATATTTTCTACAGAAATCAAATGTTGACATTTTTTTCTAGAAATCAAAGTAATACAAAATTTTTTATAATAATAAAATGTTGGCAAAATTTTCTATAAATATAAAATTTTAACAAAATTTTCTGTTGACAAAAATTTCTACAAAAATCAAATTTTGACAAGATTTTCTATAAAAAAATACATATAATAATACAATTTTGACAAAGTTTTCTATAACAATAAAATTTTTTCTATAGAAATAAAATTTTCGCAAAATTTTCTATAGGAATAAAATTTTGACATTTTTGTATAAACATAAAATTTTAACAAATTTTCTATTTTTTTCAATCTTTTGTTTTGTTATGTTGGTTTTTTCTTTTAATCATTGTTGTTGTTTTTGATTTCAGCTTAAAACCATGCATTGACTAAACTACAAGTGTAGCTTAACCAACAGAGGAAAAGAATGTTTGTCAAATTTATTTGGGCAAAGCCCTATAGACTTGTGCGTCCATCCAACCATCTTGCAGTCCTTAGGCTTTGTCCAATAAATTGAGTTTGTCATATTAGTCAATGCATGGTTTTTAGCTGAAATCAAAGACACCAACAATGATTAAAAGAAAAAAAAAAACAACAATAACCAAACGAATGAAAAAAAGAGGAAGCACGCTCAAAATAAACCCAGCCAACTGCACTCAAATCGATGATTTGACGGTGGCAAAGGAAAAGAGATATGTTTGTACGAATGTATTTCGGCAATAACCGGCTATCATGTAAAACCTTTTTTCGGAAGGTTCAAGTTTGGTTTACTTTTGGGTTTAATGAGCTGCCTGAATTTATTCTGATAAATGGTTGATAGTTTTGCTGCAAGTAGAGGATGCTGATGAGGAATGTGATAATTCCGAAACGTGCGTCCATCCAACCATCTTGCAGTCTATAGGGCTTTGTCCAAATAAATTTGACAAACATTCTTTTCCTCTGTTGGTTTAGCTACACTTGTAGTTGAGTCAATGCATGGTTTTAAGCTGAAATCAAAAACAACAGCAATGATCAAAATTTTCTATATAATCAAATATTAGAAAAATTTTCTTAAAAAAAAAATAAAATTTTAACAAAATTTTTAATGATAATAAAATTTTCGCAAAATTTTCTATAGGAATAAAATTTTGACAAAATTTTCCACCAAAATAAAATGTTGACAAAATTTTCTATAAAAATATAATATTTTGACAAAACTTTCTATAATAATACAATTTTGGCAAAATTTTCTAAAAAATAAATTTTCGAAAAAATTTTCTATAATAATAAAAGTTTAACAAAATTTTCTGTAGGATCAAAATTTTTTGCAAATTTTTCTCTAGGAATAAAATTTTGACAATGCTTTCTATAGGAATATATTTTTTTCAATTTTTCTATAAAATAAAATTTGGACTAAACTTTCTACAAAGTCAATATTTTAGTCCGTATCTTTAGAAATTTTTAAAAAATTTTCTCTAGGAATAAAATTTTGACAATGCTTTCTATAGGAATATATTTTTTAAATTTTTCTATAAAATAAAATTTTGACTAAACTTTCTACAAAGTCAATATTTAGTCCGTATCTTTAAAAATTGTTTAAAAATTTTCTCTAGGAATAAAATTTTGACAATGGTTTCTATAGGAATATATTTTTTTAAATTTTTCTATAAAATAAAATTTTGACTAAACTTCTACAAAGCTAATATTAAGTCCGTATCTTTAAAAATTTTAATTCTCATTTAAGGTCATACTATCAGAGTCCATTATGTTCTCCCTTTATGGAGAAATAGCAATTTTCCCATGTTGCCTTCAGCGCAATGTGGAACGTCGTTCGGACTCGGCTATAAGAATTGGTGCCTTGTCATTGAGCTAAACATAGAATGTGGCAGGACTCAGTGATATGGTATGTCGCTAGCGTTTCGAAGAAAAAAATAGACTACTGATTAAAAATTTGTTGGTGTTCATGTAGGTCGATCTCCCATATTTTGTCCAAAATAGGAAGGTTTTCGCATTGCTGATATTTATTGTACCTTCATAAAAAAAAACACAACATTGTTCCCTATACGTGTTTTTTTTATTTGTTTATAGACAATTATTGCTTGTAATAAAAAAATTTGCAGAATAACGACTAATTAAATGCCATTATAGATAAATACTTTCAAACATATGTATGATATAAAGTTAGCGAAAAGTATAATTGTTTAAAATACTCACGTCTTTCATGTGGAAATTGTGCTTGTTGTGGCGGCATACCACTGCCATCGTAGATGCTTGTGGCCTGTAAATAAAATAACACACAGAAAATTTTAACCATGGTCTACAAAATAAATAAATATTTACATATTTAATTGCATAAGTAATTAAACACTAACAAATATTGACATGTTACACGTCCATATAGTCGACATACTAAAATTAAGTTTATAAATAAACTTGAATAAACTATATTGATTTATAGAAATTTAACAGACCGATGACAAATTGATTTATGGAAAATGTCTAGGCTAAATTTTTCTAAGATATATTTGAAAATATTGATTACAAAAAAAAAAAAAAAAAAAAAAAAAAAACATATTGAACCAAGCCATTATACCACCAGAAGAAGGTGATGGGGTGCTAATAGTTTGTCATTCCGTTTGTAACCCATCGGAAATATCGATTTTCGACTATATAAAGTATATTATCTTGTTTCAGATAGAAATTTATAAGCGCTACAATGAATGACGCTATGGGGTCCCGAAATTTGGGACCATAGCGTCATTATTGCTAGCGCCCTTATAATTTCTATCTGAACAAAGCATAATATACTTTTATAGTCGAAAACGATATTTCGATGGGTTACAAACGGAATGACAAACTTATTACACACCCATCACCATTCTATCGTGGTGGGTATAATGGCTTTGTGTCAATATGTTTTTTTTTTTTTTTTTTTTTTTTTTTTTTGTAATCAATATTTCAAATATATCTTTAGAAAAATTTCAGCCTAGACATTTTCCATAAAATCAATTTCGTCATCGGTCTGTTAAATTTTTTATAAATCAATATAGTGTATTCAAGTTTATTTATAAACTTAATTTTAGTACTGTCGAACTATATGGACGATGTAACATGTCATATTTGTTTAGTGTTTAATTACTTATGCAATTAAATATGTAAATATTATTTATTTTTGTAGACCATGGTTAAATTTTCTGTGTGTTATTTTATTTACAGGCACAACATCTCGATGGCAGTGGTATGCCGCACACAACAAGCACAATTTCCACATGGAAAGACGTGATATTTAACAAATATACTTTTCGCTAACTTTATATCATACATATGTTGGAAGTATTTATCTACTAATGGCATTTAATTAGTCGTTATTCCTGCAAATTTTTTTTTACAAGCAATAATTGTCTATAAACAAATAAAAAAAACACTATAGGGAACAAGTTGTGTTTTTTTTTAGGAAGGTACATAAATATCAGCAATGCGAGAAACCTTCCTATTTGGACAAAATATGGGAGAATCGACCTACATGAACACCAACAAATTTTTAATCAGTAGTCTATTTTTTCTTCGAAACGCTAGCGACATACCATATCACTGGTCCTGCCACATTCTAATGTTTAGCTCAATGACAGGCACCAATTTTATAGCCGAGTCCGAACGACGTTCCACATTGCCTGAAGGCAACATGGGAAAAATTGCTATTTCTCCATAAAGGGAGAACATAATGACTTGCTATAGTATGACCTTAAATGAGATTAAATTTAAAGATACGGACTTAATTAGCTTTGTAGAAGGTTTAGTCAAATTTTATTTAATAGAAAAATCAAAATAAATACTATTATAGAAACATGTCAATTTTCCTAGAGAAAATTTTTAAACATTTTAAAGATAGACTAAAAATAATCTGATTTGTAGAAAGTTTAGTCAAAATATTATCATTTATAGTAAATTAAACTAAGAAAAAACCTCATTACCTATAGAATTAGGCATAGTCAAATATGTTTCGATGTCTACGAGAAAAATTTTTATTTAAAAATTCTACTACAAGATACCGAATAATACGAATACTTTGTATCTTTGCTGCAAGTGATTATGTCAAACTCCTACTCCCCTATTTAGTAGAAAAATTGAAAAACGAAACCTACTAGTGATCCTTCATCTATGCAAAACATTGTCTAATAAATTTATTCCATAGAGATAAAAATTTTAGCAAAAATCATTTATCGATACCACAGAAAATGTGTGAATAAATCTATTACTGAATCTGAATTATATAGAAATTATTATTTCCTTAAAAGAAAATAATTTTATAAATATTGTCAAAATTGCATAAAGAAATAAATAAAGATATAGAAAGTATTGTCCAATAAACTATTAATTGCAAACATCATCTATAAACTTGTCAAAACATTGTAATTTTTTAGTTGAAAAAATTCTGTCAAACATTTTTTATCTCCTTATTAGAAAACATTATTTGCAGACAAAATATTCTTGAATTATCATTAAAAATTTGTGTAGTAAAATTTGTTTTTTGCCTCTTTTAGAAATTAATATTTCTATACAAGGAATGAATGATTGTCCGAACCAAATGTACCATATATAGTAATATTTTTGTCACATATCATTGCTGGATTGTTCTTGAATATTCAAGTCTTCCAAAAAATACCTATGCACTAGACTCCTACGATCAGATGATAGCTAAACAACAGTATGGGAAGCAAATGTTGTCTAGAACTATATAATTGATCTGAAAAGTCTTCTGTTTTTATCGTGAAGATGTTTGGTTATGTACGCCGTTTCGTGGATATTGATACACAATTTCTCTATCAATTAATCTACTTGCTAGCAATATATTAAAGTACTACAATTAATTCAGTATATATATTTCAGAAGGCAGACTTCAATTATCCCATAAGGTTAAATCTATACAACAAAATTACACATCCTTCCACCCATAGAATCCATCTCAGATAAAAGGTTAATTTCACAAAACATGTTAGAAACACAGGTTATTGCCAGAGAACCAGAAAATCATTATCTCATAGAAAAAAAAATATGACAATATCTCTATATTCCTTTTCGCCACGTTTCTAAATACAATCATTCGATAATGAGTGCTAGGTTGGCATGAGGTTATTTCTGAGTGTGCTCTTCTCTCTTTTATGTCTCCATATCGTAGCTATGTTGATTTTATTTTATTTGTTAATTGTATGGGCATGTCTTTTGTTTCAGTCTATGATTATCCGTATGTATTGTTGAACTAAACTCAATATTCTTCTCTGGATAAGCATCCACATCAATATAGACTGCAAGTTTATGGAAATTGGATGGTCGCTAGCAAAGATCATTTCTCTACAGAAATCAATATGTTATGGCTTTTGTCTCTCAATCTCTCCTCTCCACCTTGGCAAAATAATATAATCACCCTCTCCCCCCTCTCTCCCACATCAAATTACAAGATCTAAAAAAACCCCCTCATCTCAACAATTGAAATTTTCCTCCTCTCCCCCTCTCCCCTCCTCCCCCTCCCATTCCCCTCTCCTCTCCTCCTTCTCTCTCTCCCTCCTCACTCCCGTCCTCGCTCTCCTCTCTCCATACATTAGCTTAACCCACAGAGCCTCTCTCCCTCTCCTGCACCGCCCCTATAGATTGGCATCCCCATTTGCTCTACGCTTTCGTCAAAAAATTTGAGTTAGTAATGCATGTTTTTAGCTGAATCAAAGACCTCATTAAAGAAAAAACAACCCAACAAAACCAAACGATAAAAAGAGGAGCACGCCAAAAAACACCCCAGGCAACTGCATCAAACGGAATCTGCGGTGCAAAGGAAGATGTTGTAAGATGTTCGATCACCGATATCATGTAACCTTTTTGGAAAGGTTAAGCTTTTATTGTAATGATGCTGAATTTATATGATCATCTCGTGATAGGCAGTACGAGGATGCGAGAGCGCTAATTAAGTATTGAATCTTAGAACAATTACGTTTGTCCTACTGCATTGGTGCAAGCTCTATCTTAAGCTTTAAATATAATTTGAGGTCCAAATGCATAGGTCTTTTAAGCTGTACTATCTATGATAGTTCTATAACAGCAACAACATGATTAACTATGTAATATGAAAATCAATGACCAATGTTTAATGTAACATAACAAAAAAACGAGAGTGAAATATGAAATATATTTATGATTTTTATAACATAGTTAGATATTCATAATGGTAAAAAATTATTAAAAATTCATATAGAATAAATTGAAATATGACTACAGACATAATTTATTTTTATAATAGATTAATTTTATTTCAAATTTCACAAGTAAATGAATTTCATAAATTATATAGCCAACTCAAATATCAATGCAATCTAAATAATATAGCAGAGAACTTTGGTAAAATTGTAATATAAAAATAATATGTATATCAATTTTTTATGTAAGAATCTCGGTATATATGCAATTGTATTAATATTGTAGAAAATTTATCAGTCAACAGATCAATATTTTTGTTAAAAAATTATTTCTATATCTTAATTTATTAATATATATTGTTGCAACTTATTTACAAAGTTAATAATTAAGTTTCGAATTATATGAAAATTAAATTAATTGTTTCCTTGTAGCTATAGATTTCTATGAAAAAAATGATGTTCATACATATTTGATATTCTGCTAGATTATTATTAATGTCTATCTAATAATAACTTTGAATTTCTGTAGACTAAATTACTATTGTACTATTACTTATGTTCATGTGTGAGTCTGGGAAATAAATTGTGTTTTTCCAAAATTACTATAAGAGTAAATTAACACAAGATTGACAAATGTTATCCATTAGTTATACCAATAATCTCTTAATCTATTACCTCAATATTAAGATATGTATGTGTGCAGCTATGACCCGTGTCACGAAAACTTTTTATATATAGTCCGATCTCTTTATATTAGAAATATGTCCATATTCTAAGTTTCTATTATTAATTTATGGATACCATGTATTTCAAAATTTTTTTTTCTATGTACTTAATATGTGATCTGGTTAGCAACATTTAATCTTCATGGTCTGTCATAGTATGACAGATAAGTTTGGTGCACAATTGTATATAATAATTTTGCTTTATCAGTGAAGTTTACAAATAGAATGTGTCAGTGATATGATTATTCGTGTCGAATTATATAAAATTTTGATGAAAATATCTGTATTACTTCTGTAGAATAATTGTGTATGATAATCGATTCTACTTCTCTATAAAAAATGTTTTATGAAGAGAGACTTGTCCCATGCTGATTTACACATTATAGGTGGAGCATTCCTCCCTCACCAAAACATATAAGGTTCTATGTCAATACTCGCTTTTCCTTTATGGTATATACTCAACATATATAATATGCTGTTCATTTATACAAGGAAATAGATCATGTCAATAACGACATAGATTATAATTGCCATTAATATAATGGACCTAGTATTATGTGATCACATTCTATATTAGCACTGGATATTATTAGCTAATTTAGTTTAGAATTGATTAAATACTACGTGTATGTGAATTTTCTTGTGGCCATACATGCCATTCATAGACATGACTGTGGTATGATACAATAACAGCGATTGAATATACTTTCGGTTGCGGGACAATCAAATCTGGTTACAAAAGGTAACCAATAATTAATTCACATATTAATGCATTATATTAGGAGCATGAACAATATGACATGTAACTCATTATAGTTCGAATATATTATAATGTATTTATAAATAACTTGATATTAAACCGTAATATTGATTATTAGAAATAACAGACTTAGGAGTTAAAAATTTTTATAGTAGATATAAGATGTGCTAAATAGTGAGATATGAATATGATTCTAACTTACAATGTACAAAAACTATAAACAAAAAATATATATAACAGGATACGATAGAATATGTACGTCGACTCAATTTAGGAGATTCGCTCACCAATCAGGTGTTCGTGGGATGTATGTTTCTTATTATTAGTTTAGTGTTTAGATCAAAGGTCATATCAGAATTCGATATCTCCAAATATTATATTTTAGAATGATTTATTTTATTTAGTGTTTAAGAGTAAAAAATGTTTTATCAATTTAATGTTGACAATTTTGACGCATTTCCTACATAAATGAACATAGCAGAATTTGATTACACAAGATTTCGTGTCTATCTTCGTACAAACTCATTTTCAAAGAATACAAATTTCTAAGTAGATTCTTGGACTCACTTTAATTACAAATTCCTATTGTCTTTGAGCAAGATCGATCTCGAGGGATCAAATCGATACCCATTGGTTCTACGATCTGGTACACTGGAGAAAGCTGCTTTCCCCGGCGCAATTAATCTTCGCTGTGCTGCTCACACACTCAGAATTGGCACACTCCCGTGACCCCCCCCCCCCGACTCCTCCGATCAATAGGTGTGCAGGTAATTGTGGTACTATTGTATCTCGCATTTCAAATTTCGATCATACGTACCTCACTCAGAATACCCATCCTACTAATATAGGGCAAATTTTCGAATCCCTTCCTGTCTGAAACGATTCCTTTCGATCGCATATTCCTCACATCTGCATTCACCATAGAATTGGGTTGCACCGCTGCGAATATAACTATTAAGATTGACGCATTATCTTTGTTCGAATTGGGTATAAGATAGCTATGATTTCACAGAAGCGGACAGGAGTTAGTGATCACTCTATATCACTACGACAAAGAAATATGTACGAGATCCGAGACTTGTGCATTTTAGATGTGTGTGAAACAACTGGATTTAGATTGATCAATTAGTGGTACACTGATAAAAAAATATTTACGTAGCCTAGTTAAAATGATTTATTCTAACCTCTAATTAGACAGAATGTTAGGTACGTGTGCTAATACAGACCAACTATACCCACTTATTAGCAAGACAGAATTTTCGGCAAAATATCAACATTAGTACAATAATTTAAAAAGAAGAGCTTGTAGTATATTAATCATACTCTTGCTTCAATAAATTTTTTCTTAAATTATTTGACACATTTTTGAAAATGTGGAATATACAAAAAATATACCAAACAAATTGTAGTCTCCCTAAATTGTAAGATATGAAATAGCAATACTTGTACTAAAGAACAATTATTTCCGTTTGAAAAAAACTCAAAAAACAATTATTTATTAAATTATCTGAAATAAACTGAATCATTATGATTTCGATAAATAACGTCAAGTACAAATATACTATTTAATTTTTGATCCCAGTACAGGTAATACAACTTAATCTTTGGTTACCAGTTTTTTTTTATTTTTTTGTTTATATGATATAGAAAATAACCTATTTTTTACATTCAGATGAGTCATCTGTCATACATTTGTATTCTTAAACTGCATTTGTTACTTTGTAACGTTGGAACTCAGATATGAGCAGTAATATGAAAATGCGAATGTTCCCCGTAAAAATCGAGACCTCTCTCGACAGAACCATGATCCAATAAATACTATCTATCAATTTATATGGATCACACTAGATTTAAAGACCATTAATATTTTTTTTTAAGGTCGCAAACCTATAAAATTCACAGTAAAACCCGCATCTTTGGCTCGGAATAGCGAATACCAAAAATCTCTAAAGATTCATAATCTTTGGATCCGAAAGTAAATTTTTTATTTTATAAATTAGAATACCTAAGATGCTAAGTACAGTCTCTCAATTTTAATGTCGGATTCTCCATAAAATGTAATGAAAACATAATACCATTTGGTAGATCACAAAATAGAATTGGTATCAATTAGTTTTGTCCGTAGCCAATAGTTAAAAGATGGATAGCTTAATGAGGAAATGTGGTTATCCAAAACTGCTAGTACATTCTAATTACTTCATCGCTATTAAGAGACTTTGCTCCACAAAGAATCAAGATATTAGACAAGCACTTGATATATACCCTGTTGGCTAGACCATAACTACGTTTATTCATAAGAATGGCATTTATAGCTAGAATCAAAACAAAACATATAAAAAAATTCCTTTATTGAGAAGCTCTCAGAAAATATGTTGTTTAACACATATATGAAAACTCTATAGAAATCCTTTGTACAAATATTTAATAATGTTCTTTAGAAATTTGTCCAAACAGAATATAACGCTATATAATCGCATCTTTAAAATAATACCCCGTTATAGGTAATTAAATTCAAATGGATAATCACATGGTGTTATTTAAGAATAACTTAACAATGGTTTTTGAACTTGATTTTTAGGATAGCTAAATTAATAAGATTTTCGTCTGTTCAGCATTTTTCTTTAGAATAATTGTATATTCAAGAAGTCATTTAATATCGAATAAATGTAACGACAAACTGAATTTTACAAACTAAGACTCATCTAGTTGAAATTATTGCAATAATGTTTAAGTAAAAAGCGTTTTGTAATACTACAAACGTGTGAACTACATCCTGTAGCATAAATTATTTATTAACCAACTGCTTTTATAGTGATTCATATATCAGGTAATACTAAAGAACAAATGGTCTAAAGACGACTGCAAAGGATTTCATTGTATATATTATATAAGCCATTATTTTCCCGAATCTGATTTAATTAAAAGTCATGATTGTTCATAAATTACTTACCCCAAAAACACCTATTTCAATCAACTTCAATAAATCAGTACTTATAAACTAGAATCCACAGTATTAATTTGAAAATCACTATATATGATACAGGAAACAGTACACAAATTCATTTATACAAAATTTATCGACTTTTGCCGACAAGGTAATACAAAAACTTAATGTATAATATATTCTGAGAACGTGCAACTCTCCATAAATGCTCAAGACATATGTTGTTCACAGTCTAGTGCTTATTAAGACATGAATATCCTCCTCTGATCCTTCTCTCGACATTTTTTCTGTAGTGTGCTATTATCTCCAATTGTTGCCCATCAATCAGAAATACATATTTACTATAAATCATAGGTGAAATACTTTCGGTATAGCATTTCGACCAATTAATTAACTACAAAGTTGTCATAGAGATAAACGAATGCATTCTACAGTTCTATATGGTGAGAGAATATAAATAATTATTGGCCTATACAAAACAAATTACGTTCCTCTTTTCAATCACTAATTGTGCACATATACGTTTATATCTACAAATGGTTCCACTAATTCCAAAGTGCTCATACAACATATCCACAGTTTTTATCATATTAAAAAAATTATCATCAACATTGCATACAGATGATATCGACTCTCATTTACCACTAATTAAAAAAAAATTAACATTTTACATACCCTTCTGAAGTCGAATTATACTTTTCCCAGTAAAAATATATATTATCAATTAATAATTATTAAACAACATTATATATTATATAAGGCAATGTATGATATCATGAAAGCTTAATTATTATTAACTGTTGATTGTATTTACCTATAAAAACTTTGTACATTAAATATTACATCTACTAAATCATCAAACATAAAATTATTAAAAATTTTCATCAACTTAACATGTCGTGGATTGCTTGATCTATATTTTTATCGTTATATGCTATCCTAAAAAAAATCTATTTTATGTATCAAAAGCATATAACTATTCAACATTGGTAGATTTGGAAATATAAATTCTGTAAATATGAAAATAGAAATAATCCATTCAAATACCAAAACATCAAAAAAACATAAGCTCAACATCGCCATTTGAACATACTATAAATTTGCTAGTGCTTGAATTCTCTCATATATGAAAATTCTCATAGGCTAATTAAAATACTGTTATGATAAAAATCTTTGTAAAAGAAGTGTTATGATGTTAACTAACAGAAATGGCATAATTTTTATTTGCTGCTATATAAGATAGTGTATAATCAAACCAGTATTATATCGGCGTATTTTGCCAGGCGAAATTTTTCATAATATACCTCCATATAATTCCTACCTAATGGATTATATGACATAGATAACTTCTAACATCATCGCATCACTCAATCACACATCAATTATCATTGAGGTTTGTGTATCTATATAAAAACTTCGTATCATCGTTATTTCTTAAATTGTGAGTTTTGGTTTCATTACATTACCGTCTATAATCACAAACATAGGATACTACTAAATACTTAAAGAACAAAAAAACTACATTTTTTCCAGTATATTATTTATATTGTAATATAGGTATTAAGTTTCGTTACCAAATGAATTAATGAATCGACATGGATTTTCTTAAATTGTTTGTAATAATAACTAGAGTGTTTAACGTAGAGTGCTCGCATTTCCCATTATCAAGATTTATGGGGTGACCTCTATAATTGTATTATGAGGTGCAATATTATATAGAATCATAATTATCAACTGACTTGGAT
>PGFW01024238.1:8707-21599 GCA_003123925.1 Haematobia irritans
ATAAGACGAAAACAATTTCAAGGCCCACAGAGAACAAATAAAAACAAATGAATTATAGGAAATCCACACGAGAAAAATAAAGGTAGAGGACCGACCATAGGCTTAACTGGAGGTCTTTGAGCTCACATGGTTTTTATGGAAATACACACACACACACATTCTAAATTACCCCCATACACATGTGAAGCCATATTCTTCGGAAAGAGTTTAGCCTTACCTTTTGTCGGCCTTAGGAAAAAAAAACAAAATCCTAGTCCTTCATCATTTACGCTTCGAAGGAAAACTACCTCAAACCTTTAGCTTTTCTCACACATAAATACAAATAAACACAAATCAAATCAAAGTAATGGCAATAACGGCAATATTTAAGAGATATTGCCAATATCCAGTGTGATTTATCAGCAAGAAAATGTGAATGGCCCTTAGGGGCTATCTATACATCAATGATTAAATTGGTGGTATCTGGCTAATAAATAAAACAATTGAATTTTCATTCTTTAAATCGAAATATATGGGCAGAATGCTTCGAGATTTTCTTGAAACTTTTTGAAAATTTTCAAAACATAAATTTAAAAACCAGACTTATTTTGTTTTCTCTCAAAAAAAAAAATTTATAGAAATGTTAAAAGGAAAATTCATAGCACTAGTGATTTTAAGGGGCAAATGCTGGGTTATTATGCCATATTTGCCCAAATCAAAGACATTATACATGGAGGTGTATCTAAAATCTATGCGATATACGGCATTACATCTCTAAATGTTAATATGTACGAATTTCAAAAACATTGGCGAGTAAAACTTTTTGGCCTCTGTGGCGTTATGATATGATCTAAATCGGAGGAAAAATTATATGGGAATTGCTATATCTAAGATATGAAGCGACCAAATTTGGCATAAGTTACGACTGCTTTGCAACATTTTTAAAGCGAAATCTGGGTGCCATATAATTGCATATCGGACGAAAGCCAATAAATGGGAGCAATATCTACATCTGAAAAACGATTTCTTCAAAATCAATAGGGTGCTTTCTTGATTAGAAAGACACTACTTGTGCTACAAATTGAAGTCGATGGACCAAAACTGCGATCAAAACTGCGGATTTTGATTATAAAAATGTTTTCACAGACAGACGGACGGGACGCTGATATATCTATATGATGTTTAATACATTGATGTTTAATTTATACATGATTTTTAAAAATTAGTATATGATTTTTTCGATATCTGGTTGGGGAAGTGGAAAAATTGAAATAAACTTTGATCGCATTACTTCGACTAGAATTCTATAGGACTATTTAGTAGTTGTGAAACTAATAATATAGGGTAACGTAATAGTCCGATATAAAGGTCGGAGTGGAGCGAAAGTTGGGGAGAGGGTTCCCTTTAATACCCACCACCATAGAATGGGTAATAATAAGTTTGTCAAGTTCGCGTTTTAACCACATCGAAATATCGGATTCCGAACTATCTAAAGTTATTATATTTTTGAATCAGGGAGAAATTCTAGACGATGTAGCCATGTCCGTCTGTCTGCCTGTTTGTCTGTCTGTCGCGTTGTAAATCAAGCTACAGTTCCTTCAAATAATAAACAATTCGTGCCTGAAATTTCGCAAACAAACTCGTCTTTTTGTTCTGGCAATGCAGGTCAAGTTCGAAGATGGGATATATCGGTCCAGATTTTGAGAATAGTCCCCATATATAACCGACCTCCCGATTTGGGTCTTGGGCTTATAGAAATCGTAGTTTATATACCGATTTGTCATGAAATTGGAACATCAAGAGATATTTAGGACCACACAATAGGTGTAGCCGAAAATGTGTGTTATCGGTCTAGGGTTTGGTATATGCCCCCATAAGCCGATGTCCGATTTTAATTCTTGGGGCTTCTAGAAATCGTAGCTTTATTAACCGATTTGTCTTAAAAAGAACAATCAAGAGATATTTCTAGCGACCACAAAAGAGGTGTGCAAAAAATGCGTTGAGTATCGGTCCATGTTTTGGTATAGCCCCCATATAGACGCGATCTCCCGATTATATTTCTAGGGTTCTAGAAGTCGGTAGTTTCTATCCGATTCGCCTGATTGGAGATCGAGAGGTATTTTAGAACCATAAAAAGTGTGCCAAAAAATATTGACTATCGGTGATGTTTTAGGTATAGCCCCCATATGGACGCGTGATTTCCCGATTTTTACCTTGGGCTTTTAGAATCGCGTAGTATTATCCAATTTGTTGAAATGTTGAATATCTAGAGGTATTTTAAGGACCATTGAAATAGGTAGTGCCTGAAATGGTTGAGTATCCGGTTCAGGTTTTGGTATATAAAAATTTTCCCCCATATAGACCCGATCTCCTGATATGAGGTATTGGGCGTATGTTTTTTATCCAATTTGCCTTGAAATTGAAAATCTAGAATTTCAGAATAATGAAAGAGGGGTGTGCCGAAAATGTGTGAGTATGGGTCAGTTCTTAGTATAGCCCCCATGATAGACCCGATCTCCACAGCTTAAAGATTCACAAGAAATATAGAACTTGACTAGCTTGAATAGCCAGTAACATTATTTTATAAAAAATTTGGAGGATAGGGTACGACCCTCTCCCCCCCCCGACATTTTTTAAGACGTAATCCGTTTTACATATGCAATATCCGCCGTAATGTACTATACAACGAAAAAGCAAGTTAAGTCGATTTGTGTGAAAGAACATCAAATCTCTTTCGAATTTGTTTTTCAGCACGAAGTGATATGGTCCGACTAAAGTTAACGAAAAATGTTCCTCAAAAATACGCTTCGGCAGTGCGCAGGTGAAGCGGGCCAAGTACGCTAAGTTTTTATAGAAATAAAAGTTTTGGCAAAATTCTTTTTATAGAAATTAAAAATTTTGGCATATCTTTCATAAGAAATTAAAATTTTGACAAAATTTTCTATAGAAATAAAGTTTTTGACAAAATATTTTCTATAGAAAAAAAGTTTTGGCAAAATCTTTTTTAGAAATAAAATGTTGGCAAAATTTTTTATAGAAATAAAGTTTTGATACAAATTTCCATAGAAATAACATTTTACAAAACTATCTATAGAAATAAAATTTAGACAAAATTTTCTATGGAAGTAAAGTTTTGGCAAAATCCTTCATAGAAATAAAATTTTGGGAAAATCTTTTATAGAAATAAAATTTTGACAAAATTTTCTATAGAAATAAATTTTACAAAATATTTCTATAGAAGTAAAGTTTTGGGCAAAATCTTTATAGAAATAAATTTTGAGAAAATTTTCTATAGAAATAAAATTTTGACACAATTTTTCTATTGACAATAAAAATTTTGAGCACAATTTTCTATTTGAAATAAAATTTTGACAAAATTTTTTATCAGAAATAAATTTTGACAAAATTTTCTATTAGAAATAAAATTTGACAAAAATTTTCTTATAGAAATAAGCTTTTGACAATCTTTTATTATAGAAATAAAAATTTTACAAAATTTTCTATAGGAATAAAATAAGGGAAAAATTATACTATAGAAATAAAATTTTGACAAATTTTTCTATGGAAATAAAATTTGACAAAATTTTCTATAGAAATAAAATTTTGACACAATTTTCTATTGAAATAAAATTTTGACACAATTTTCTATTGAAATAAAATTTTGACAAAATTTTCTATAGAAATAAAATTTTGACAAAATTTTCTATAGAAATAAAATTTTGACAACAATTTTCTAAGAAATAGCTTTTTGACAAACATTTTATATAGAAATTTAAAGATTTTTACAAAATTCTTCTATAGGAAAAAATTAAGAGAAAAAATTTATTATAGGAATAAATTTTGAGAAAATTTTCTATAGAAATAAAATTTTGACAAAATTTTCTATAGAAATAAAATTTTGACAAAATTCTATAGAAATAAAATTTTGACAAAATTTTTAATAGAAATAAAATTAGGAAAAACATGATATTAGAAATAAATTTTGAGAAAAAATTTCTATAGAAACAAAAATTTTAATAAAAATTTCTATTCAATAAAATGTGACAAAATTTTCTATAGAAATAAAAAGTTTGGCAAAAATATTTATAGAAATAAAATTTTGCAAAATCTTTTATAGAAATAAAATTTTGACAAAATTTTTTCTATTAGAAATAAATTTTTTTGACATTAATTTTCTATAGAAAATAAATTTTTTGACATCAATTTTCTATAGAAATAAAATTTTGACACATTTTTCTATAAAAGTAAAGTTTTGGCAAAATCTTTTATAGAATAAAAATTTTGGCAAATCTTTTATAGAAATAAATTTTTGACAAATTGTCTATAAGAAATACAATAAAATTAAAATTTTTATTGAAAAATTAATGATTTTTACAAGATTTTCTATAGAAATAAACTTTTGACAAAATATTCTACAGAAATAAAATTTTTGACATAATTTTCTATAGAAATAAAATTTTGACAAAATTTTTGTAGAAGTAAAATTTCTATAGAAATAAATTTTGACAAAATGTTTCTACAGAAATGAGATTTTGACAAAATTTTTCCAAGAAATAAACATTTTGACAAAAATTTACTATAATAGAAATACAGATTTTGACAACATTTTCTATGGAACTAAAATTTTGAACTTTAAATGCTTTTTTACGAATCAAAATTTTTTGACAAAATGTTAGTATAGAAATAAAGTTTCGACAACATTTTGTATTTTGAAATGAAATTTTTGTTGAAACAATTAAAAATTCGAAACATTTACAACTCAGGGTTATTTTGCCACCCACAGGTTTGTCGCTAATAGGAAAAAAATCATTAATATATGAATTGATTGAATTATCTAAATAGTATTCATAATATGTATTAAAATGAAAATAATTAAACATTTCATTAAAAAGAAAAACTTTTTTCACATTAAAAACACAAAATTTATGAAGAACTGCAACTATTTTTTTTTTTTAAGTTTGGCATGCTCGGTAACGCGTGCTTAGAGGGCCTAAGACATCAATTAATCTCCAAAGACACCATGATCTCCTTCTCGTTTTCTTCTGGTTTGTTGCAAATATATGCACTAATTTATAATACCCTGTGCCTTCAGTCGTGGTGCAAGGTGTAATATTCAGTATTCAGTGCAGAGATACGCAGAGCCTTTGTATAGGGTGGCAGATATCTAATGCAACAAAATAAAAGCGCTATATAATTTTAATTTAAAATTTTTGGTTTTAATAGAAAAAAAATTTCGGTAAACAAAATCTTATTTTGAAATCTTTAGAGTTGTTTACGAATTTACTAATTTGGCTCAGATTATGTGGCCACTAAAAGCCTCGTATTCTGCCATGAAAACGAATTCCTGCGCGGTATTTTGGATCATTCATTAATTCATTATGTTTTTCCTTAAAAAAAAAGAAACAAACAAATAAGCACAATCTTGTGTCTTTTCTTATAATAATTAGTGCCCACCCCTTACACTGCAAGTGGATACTTTTTGTAACACTTTTTAAGAAGTTGACAATTGAAATGTTAACGTGGGACTTTGCATTATGCGAATTTTATGTGCTCGCCAACCAATAAAGCAGAGATGAGGATTTATATCAATTACTAGAGGTTGTTTTGTATTCTTAAATGTGAATCACACAAAAATCGTTCTCGCACAAAATACTTAATACTCAAATGTAATATCTATCTCAGCACAGCTGGAAATCATAATTTTGAAATCGACGCTTTTTCCAAAGTTCCTGGTAATGTTTACATTTTTTGTTGGTTTTTTGGTCTATTCGGTAATCATTTCATGTTCGCGTTCATTCCACACCACAAGTTCATAAAACATGGAGTATTGTAACTCTCATGGTTGGTCTCTCCAACATACCATCAACGGCTTCGTCGTCAAAAATAGCAGGATAACCGTTTTGTAAATACCATAGAAGAACGACATGGCCTTTAGAGGATGTTCTTTACATCTATTGGATGGCCATAAAATTCTCTACACTCAATTACATGGAAAAAATATGTAGAAAAAAAACTAGCACATGAAATCTCCCCATTACAGCCATAGAAGAAGCAACAAACACAGGGACATCACGCACACATTACACATTTAATCCAAAGGATAGTAATTTCTATTCTGTACCCAGCAGCGTCAAGCGGAGTTTCTAGCATCAAACCAAATATCGTTTGTATTTGGACGAAAAAACATACACACACACACATGTTAGCTTATATTGCACATATACATGTATATTAACTCACATCTTAGTTCATATATATATACTATAATGAGGGGTCAATAAAAACACAGTTCGACCTCCATTGATTTTGAACAAAGTGAACGTGATTATTTTTGTTTAACACATCATTGCATATTTTTGTCTATCCTGGCAGGAAGTTTTTTGTTTTGCAAGAGAGTCTTTCTTTTTTTTCTGTTTTGTTTTTGCTGCTAATTTGTCCGATGTAACTGCTGTTACCACTAGCATTGGTGTATGAATAAATACTAGGGGAATCCAATGACCATATATCTCTGTGTGGTATATCCTGTCCACCAATCCATTGATAAGGGGGCTCTACGAGGAAGGAGGATGTTAAAGTGGAATGCTGTCACATGGGAGGGCATTATAGCTGTCACTTTGTCCAATTTGTAACTTCATCAATTCAATGAAATTAATAGTCCATAAAATTTCAAGAAAAAGAAAATTAGCGTTTGAGTAGTTCATTTAGCATTGATGAAACATTTTCTTTGTTTTAGTTTTTCTCGTTTTTTTTTTGTGTGGATTTGCCATTCCAACAAAAAACTTCAATTTGTTTCCTGGAAAAAATAATGACCAAAATTGTATCACAAAATATGTCCACCGCAGTATTTATTTTAGTATGAATATTAAATTGGAAGGAAGAAATGTGAGATAGTTCTGAAATGGCGGAGGTAAATTTAAACAACGTTATATCTTAGGGAAAGGGAAATTTGGTGATTCGTCTTATATAGGAGGGCTCACTGGTTTTGATAGATTAGCAGTCGCAGCTAAGCTGACAGCAGTTAGGCATAAATCTACTAAACTATTACAGCTGATGAACCTCTTCTCTTATCTCAAAAAGTGGGTACCAGATTTTATAATAAAATCATGTGATAAGGACCACATTGGTTTAGCCTGTCAGGTTTTAGTTCGGAACCACGGTTGCCATAGTTTGTAAGAATTCTACCACACGTTGCCGCAAGTTGGTACAATTGTACACCAAAATGGTAGAATTTTACTATTTATAGATTGGAAAACATTCTTATATCTTTTGGTAGATTATTGCAAAATATTCCTTTTCAAATAAAGATTTAACTTAAATTTTTTATAGAAATACAATTGTTGACAAAATTTTCTATAGAAAAAAATTTGACTTTTCTATAGAAATATAGATTTTGGCAAAATTTTCTATAGAAGACAATATTTTGGCAAAATTTTCTATAGAAATAGATATTTCGACAAAATTTTATATAGAAATTAAATTTTTTGACAAAATGTTCTAAAAATAAAAGTTTGAAAAAAGTTTTCTAAGAGTAACAAAAATTTGCCAAAACTTTTTCTAGAAAACTTAATAATTTTTAATAAAATTATTTATAAAACAGATATTTTTAACACCAATTTTCTCTAGAGGTAATTTTCGCTGAAGGTCGATAAAAAAACATAGGATTTGATATATTTGTATTTTAATTTTTTATTTCCAGTATTCGGTGACTTCGTACAAACCTATTCTCGAGGCTGAAGTGAAACAAAAAACAGAAATTTTTCAAATTTAATTAATAAAATCACGAACAAACAAGAAACCAAACAATATAATATATTTAACTACATATTACTATTATACCATTTATGGATTTTAGTAACCAATTTAATTTAAGTTAATTGCCTTGTCTGTGTATTATTGCGTCAAGATATGCCAAATTTTTTTTATAATCCTGTCGTCTTCCTTCGTGAATTGAATTTGTCGGTTTAGATTAAAAAAATTCTATAGAAATAAATTTTGAACAGAAGTTTCTTATACGAGGTAGAATTTGACAACATTTTTCTATAGAAGGTACCATTTTGACGAAAAATTTTTTCTATAGAAGGTACTTTTGACGAAATTTTCTAAAAAAAATATAAAATTTTGGCAAAATATTTTCTGATAAGAAAAAATTTGACCAACAAATAGCAAACAAAAAAAATTTTTGAAAACAAATTGTCCATAGAAATAGGTTTTGGCAAAAATTTTTGTAGGCTGAAATAAAATTTTGACAAAATTTTCTTAAGAGAAATAATTTTGACAAAAATTTCTAGAGTAAAAAAAATGTTGACAAACATTTTCTAAATAGAAATAAAAAGTCTTGAGCACAAATTATCTGTAGAAATAGAATAATATTTGATACAAAAGTTATCTATATAAAGGTTAACAATTTTGACCAAAATTTTCTATTAGTAAGAGTATTTTATCGAAATATTTCTATATATAAAATTTCTGTCAAAAACTTCAAAGTATTTTTTTTTTAATTTAGTAAATTTTTTGGTAAAAATAGTTATTTTAAAATTTTGTTTCATTATTTTTGCCACACGAGTGGCAACCGTAGTCCGAACACTGTTTATTATACTAATTTGGCCGGCACATTTGAAATCTAGAGTTAATTTAACTCCTATAATAGAGTTAAGCCAAATTACCACCTGTGTCCAACCATTTGATATAGCCCATATAGGCAACTGAGCCCTCCGAATTCCAAAAACCAAACAACCCATAAATATGTTACAGCGCCATATTTTTATTATGAGTATGAGCCCTAAACAAAATGTAATTGTAATACTGCAATATCAAACATTAATAAAAAATCGCAAACGGCCCAAGTTCTCCTCTATAGAAATAATAATTTTGAGAATATTTCCTAGTAGAAATACACATTTTGAGAAAATTTTCCTGCTTAGAAATATAACTTTTGTTAAAGTAAGATTTTTTTGTTTAAATTTTTCGCCAAATTTAGGGTGGATATATTTTTTGGAGACGAGTGACAAATTTTTATTCAATATTTTTTACGTGCTATAGAAGATTTTGGTTTCAAAATTTATTTTCTATAGACATTTTTCTCTCAAAAATTTTATTTTATATGAATTTTCCTTTTCATTGTTTTAGTACTATTAGAACAATTTTGCTCAAAATTTTTATTTTCTATAAAAATTTTATCAACATTTTATCTTTATAGAAATTTTGTTAAAATTTTATTTCTATGGAACAATTGTTAACTCTATAGAAAATTTTTTGTAAATATATTTAATTCTATAGGAAAATATTGTCAAATTTTATTTCTATAGAAAATATTGGTCAAATTTTTTTTCTATTGAAAATATTGTTAAATATTATTTCTATTAGAAGAATCATTGTCAAATCTTTATTTCTATTTAGAAAATGTTGGTCAAAATTTTTATTCTCCATAGAAAATTTTGTCAAAATTTTATCATCTATAGAAATTTGTCACATTTTATTTCTACAGAAAATTATGTCAAATTGGTATTTCTTTATAGCCAAATATTGTCAAATTTTTATTTCTATATGAAAATTTTTAGTTCAAAATTTTTTATTTTCTGTAGATAATATATGTCAAAAATTTATCTCCATAAGAAAATTTTTCGTTCAAAATTTTGTTTCCATTTAGAATATTTTGTCAAAGATTATTATAATCTATAGGAAAATTTAGTCAAAATTTTATTTCTATAGAATCTTTGAGAAAAATTTGTTCTTAATGAAAATTTTTTATCAAAATGTTTAGTTCTATAGAAAATTTGTCAAAAATTTATTTTTATAGAAAATGTTGTCAAAAAATTTAATTTCTACAGACAAATTTTGTCAAAACTTTATTCTCTATTGGAAAATTTTGTCAAATTTTATTCCTATAAAAAATTTGTCATTATTTATATATCTATGGAAAATTTGGTCAACATTCTATTTTCTATGGAAAAAATTTTAACTCTATAGACAATTTGTAAAACATATTTATTCTATAGAACAATATTTGCTCAAATTTTATTATCCTATTTAAAAATATTTGTCAAAAAATTATTTCTATCAGAAAATTTCGGCATGTGTAAATTTCTTATTCTGTGTTAGAAAATCTATGTCCAACACAACTTACTTTCTCAGTAGACAATGTTGCGAATTTTTATCTCCACTAGAATTCTTTGTCAAAACTTTTATATCTATAGAAAATTTTGTCAACATTTTTATTTCTATTAGAAAATGATGTCAAAACTGGTATTTCTATAGCAAATATTGTCTCAAATTTTATTTCTATAGAAAATTTTAGACAATTTTCATTTCTGTAGAAAAATTATGCTCAAAATGTATTTCTATAGAAAAATTTCAGGGATCTTGTTCAAAATTTTATTCCATAGAAAATGCTTCGTCACACACACACTTCTCTATCTCAATACGAAAATTTTGTCAAATTTTTATCTCCATTAAGCACATAGTTTTGTTATAAATTTTTATATCTATAGACAAATTTATCAAATTTCTTTTTCTATTAGAAAATTTTTGAGGAAAAATTTGTTTCTAAAGAAAATTTTTGTCAACAATGTTAGTTCTATAGAAAATTTTTTGTCAAAAAAACGTGTTATATTTTATAGACACATGTGTGTTCAAAATTTTTCTTATTTTCTACATGAATAATTTTGTCAAAACTTTAATTCTAATGGAAATCTTGGTCAAATTTTATTTCCTATAAAAAATTTTGTCAAACACTTTATCATATCTATCGGAAAATTGTCAACATTTTATTTCTACGGAAAAATGTATATTTTTCTATTTAGAAAATTTAGCGTGAAATTTTATTTCTTGTTGAAAATTTTTCAAAAATTTAATTCGTCTGTAAGAAAATTTTTGTCAACAATTTTATCTCCATAGAAATGTTATCCAAAATTTTGTCTCATTTGGCAAATTTTCTTGTCAAATTCTTATATTCTGTAGAAAAAAATTTTGCCAACATTTTTATTTCTACAGAAACATTTTGTCAACAATTATATACTCTCTATTAGATAAAATTTTGTCAAAAATTTATTTTTATATAGAAAATTTTGTTCGAAAATTTATTTCTAGAGGGAAATTTGCCGTCCAACCATTTTATTTCTATAGAAAATGTTATTTTCTGATGGAAAATTTGGTGGAAAATTTTATTTTTCTGTAGAAATTTTGTTGCCAAAAATTTATTTTGCTATAGAAAATTTTGTTCAAAATTTATTTCTATCAGAAATATCTTTCGTCAAATATTTATTTATATAGAAAATTTGTTCAAAATTTCATTTCTCTAAAAAAAAACTTAGTCAAACATTTTATTTTTTTCTCGAAAATTGTCAAAATCATCTTATTTCCTATAGAAAAATTTTGTCTAATTGGTTTTTATCTATAGAAAAAATTTTCATCAACATTTCCACTTTACTATAAGAAAATGTTTTTCAAAATTTTATTTACCTACACGAAAATCTTTGTCAACAATTTTTATTTCTATCACCGAAAATTTTGTAAAAATTTTTTTTCTATAGAAAATTTCTCGTTCTAGAATTTTTATTGCTCATTAGATAATTTTGTCAAATTTTTTATTTTCTATAGCAAAATCTTTGTAGAATCGCTTCTAAGTCTGTTATAGACCATCCTACTTCGTTTGTCAAAATATTATTTCTATAAAAATTTTTCTCAACATTCTTAATTTTCTATACGGAATCATTATTTTGTAAAACAATTTAATTTCTTAAAAACAAATTTCGTCAACATTTTTATTGCTATAGAAAATTTTCCGTCAACATTGTATTTCTATAAGAAATTTTTTTAAAAATTCTATTTCTATAGAAAATATTTGTCAATTTTCTGTTTCTTTTAGGAAATTTTGCTGGAAATTTTATTTCTGTCAGAAATTTTTTTTTGTCAAAATTTTATCTCCATAGAAAAATTTCTATCAAAATTTTTTCTCCATAGAACCATTTTATCAAAAATTTTATCTCCATACCCGAAAATTCTTGCTCAAATTTTATATCTATACAAAAATTTCTTTTTATAGAAAATGTTTCTGTCAAAATTTATTTCTATAGAACAATTTTGTCAAAAATTTTATTTCTACTAGAAAATTTTGTCAAAATATTACTTTCTCTATGAAAAAATTTTTGTCAAAAATTTCATTTTTATTTGAAAATTTTCGTCACACATTTTAATATCTATTAGAAAAATTTGTCAAAAGTTTATTTCTATAGAAAATTTTGTCAACATTTTTTATTTCCATAGAAATTTTATTTCTTTGGGAAACTTTTGTTTCAGAATTTATTTCTATAGAAATTTTTGTCAAATTATTTATTTCAATAGAAAATTTTGTCAAAATTGTATTTTCTATCAGAACAATTTTGTCAAATTATTATAGTTTCTATAGAAAAAATTTGTCAAACATTTTAGTTTCTATAGAAAATTCATGTTAAAATTTTTATTTTTATAGAAAATTTTGTCCCAAAAATTGCTCATTTTACTAGGAACATGTTAAGTACCTCTTTAGTTGGGAGTGGAATATTTTGCCAAAATCTTACCAAAACACTTTTAAGAAATCTTTCAGTCTACCAAACTGCTAAAGACAAACTCTACCATTTTTTGGTTTAGAATTGTACCATCTGTTGGCAACCAAGTCGCAAGCCAATCGCAATCGATTTATATGGGCTACATTGTTTTAATTTTCTTTTTTATATCATAAAACTTGAAGTTTAAAGCCTTCATTTACTTATACTGGCATTCCTATTCCTATTATATTTAGATTATCAATATAACTAAAATACAATTATGTTTTATTTTTCATAAATAGTTTGTTTAAAAAATTTGTGGGCGGATTTTTAATGGGAAAATTTTTTTGATTCAAATTAGGAAAAATACTATAGCAACACTGTTTTTGACG
>PGFW01024241.1:3775-14970 GCA_003123925.1 Haematobia irritans
CTTTACTCCAAATCCATGCAGAATTGTGATGTAAACGAACAATAACGTTTATTAATATACATTTCAATTGGGGGTTTTCTTTCAATTTAAACTTTTGATTTTTTGATTGGAACATTCTAACTTGATTTGAAGGCCAGCATTTGGGACATTGCCTTTTCGGAAAATCATAGTTTGCGTTCAATTTACTTACTACTTGTTGGCTACATGTACAAGATTTTACCTAGAACGCGTTTTCTCATACCGGTTCCAATCCCAAAGCAAATAGGGGCCGTGTATAAATTTATATTTATAAATTTGCAAGCTATAAATTTTTCGAACTCGCCCACGTGTTTGCATATATAGTAACATAAGAAGGAAAAGGTAAACAAATGTTTAATTTTTCCCTCAATTCAATACAAAGTGCAATCGCTCAAGAGAATTCTAACATCTTTGCTCACACAATACTATAGCAGGTAATATTTGCACAGCTCATATGCAAAGAAATGGCATTGGCGGCATGGTGGTATAAAAACGTTGTATTAACAGCTACTGAGGCGTTTAGCTCTTTCAACATATGTCCCCCTCCTTTTAGTCATACTTCCCTCAAAATCGCAAAAACAATTTTAGTTGTGTTTGTGAGAGTGTGTCATCTTCGCAACTGGGAAAAATATCCATTATCAATTTATTTTTTGTATTTCCCATTATTATGATGCGAAGTTGCTTCTACATGATGATGGTCGAATGAATAATGATTGGCAATGACGAGACTTTGTTGTTGTGTTGAATGATGGATTGCAGTGCTGTACTTAGATGGGGGCCAACTGATGTTGAATGGGATCTGTATTAGTAGCAGGCATTGTTGTAAGCACATCGTAATGATGCAGAGTATTACTCTGTTTCTGTGAGTACGAAATAATAGGCGAGCAAAAGACAAATCACCAAAAAATTAATAAAAACAAGTTGCGTGTAAGTTTGTTGTTGCTGTTTGTGTGTTGGCAGGCTTGACTGTGTCCCCCAGTCTGTATTGGCCATACACATCGTCGACTTTGTATTAACTTTCGTTTTCGTGTTAGACAACAATCGACAACGACGACGACGACAATTCATTACTGGCTGACTGACCTAGTCTTTATTGCTCTGGTACTTGGTTTTTTGTGTTTGTTGTGTGTTCCTCTTCTTCACACTGACAATCCGTGGTGCATATAGTTCATAAAATTTTGTTATTTGTTTCTCCTTTTGAATTCTCAATTCTACAACCGACCGTTCTGTCTCGCTTATTCACACGGCGTGTCAAAAGAAGAGTTTTATTATTTTTTGATGTAACGAATCAACTTGCTAACTTGGTGGCCTGCACCATTTTTTTTGCCGTAACTCACGATAGTCGTAAAACTTAAAAAACACTTGAATCATCCAGTATTTTGGCTTTTGTTTATACAATAGTGAAAGCGCCGCAATTTCATTCAGTTATTTTCTATATTAGTATTGTGATTTTCTTTTAAAAAAAGTGGTTCTTTCTAAATAGAAATTTAAAGTTATAGAGAAAATTGAACTATACTCGTTATTTGCCGCATTTCGTGGCGAACAGCAAACATATATTTGTGATGTGTGTGTGGCGTATAAACTATGTAATTTTCCGATTAGTTTAACGTTAAAATTCGTTTTTTCATTCTGTTAGCGAATTTCCGGTAGAGAATTTTTATTAAAGTGATATAAAATTTATTTATACATATCTGAAAAGTTTAAATATCAATATACTTTACGGGTTTAGGAAATGTTTTAACAAATTAAAGTGATAAATAAAAATAATGAAAATCATTTAATTTTTTTTAAGTTTACCTTTGTTTGAAGAAAGTGCATTTCTGTGATATAAATTTGCGAAATACCCATACCCATAAAAATCACATTATCTCCATATAAAATAACGAAATAGAGGAAATATCTTCCAAGACCGTTTGGCAAAACGTAAGTTTATTTGATTGTAATATACCATTATTTTTGCGATTTAATGTTATAAGAGCAGAATTCCGATGTAGTACACAATGTAAAAGGGTACCGAAGAACGCGAAACAATATGAAACGTGAATAATTTCATTGTCCATGATTCTGTGAAATACAAACCATGTTCATGCCATACCGATCCACCTGGGTTGGATAACTTTAATGGTAGGAGAGACTGAGAATAATCTTACATCTGTCTTCACCCAGAGAAGGAATATGAATACCTCAAACATATTTCAAGAGCAAAATATTATTTTTAGACGGAGAACATGGAACATTTTTGTCGCAAAAATGTTATTTGCTTGACAAAAATATATATATTGCCGAAATCAGATACATAATTTCCGAGACAAACAACATGTTACATGTTCCCCGTCCAAAAATAACATTTTGCTCTTGAAACATGTTTGAGGTGGTCATATTCCTTCTCTGGGTGTTGATTTGACTGCCCTAGCAGAAAAGAGGTTATTATCGCAGCAATGAGTAGCGACCTGAATGCTTTCCGCGAACTGGGATATAGCTTCTTCGAATGCCGAATGTGTGATATGCAGACAAATAGCTTAGAGTCTGAATATTTAAGAAACGAGCAAACAAATAAAATATTGACAAAGAATTTTCTATAAAAATACAATTCTTACAACATTTTCTATAGAAATGAAATTTTTGCACATAATTTTCTAGAAATAAATTTGACATTTTCTAATAGAAATAAAAATTTTGACAATTTCTATAGAAATAAATTTTGACAAAATTTCTATAGCAAATTAAATTTTGCAAAAATTTTCTATAGAAATAATTAAAATTTCTCACAACAAATATTCCTATAGGAAATAAAATTTTGGCAAAAATTTTCTATAGAAATAAAATGTTGACAAAATTTTCTATAAAAATAAAATTTTGACAAAATTTTCTATAGAAATAAAATTGTGACAAAATTTTCTATAGAAATAAAATTTTATGAAAGAAAATTTTTTGTTTCTATAGAAATAAAATGTTGACAAAATTTTCTATAAAAAATAAAATTTTGACAAAATTTTCTATAGAAATAAAATTTTGACAAAATTTTCTATAGAAATAAAATTTTGACAAAATTTTCTATAGAAATAAAGTTTTGACAAAATGTTCTATAAAAATAAAATGTGACAAAATTTTCTTATAGAAAATAAAATTTTTGAACAAAAATTTTCTATAAAATAAAATTGACAAAATTTTCTATAAAATAAAATTTTGACAAAATTTTCGTATAGAAATAAAATTGTACAAATTTTCTATAGAAAATAAAACTTTGACAAAATTGTTCTATAAAATAAAATGTTGACAAATTTCTATAGAAATAAAATTTTGACAAATATTTTCTATAGAAATAAGATTTTGCAAAATTTCTATATAGAAATAAGTTTTGACAAAAATGTTCTTATAAAATAAAATGTTGACAAAATTTTCTATAGAAATAAAATTTTGACAAAATTTTCTATAGAAATAAAATTTTGACAAAATTTTCTATAGAAATAAAATTTTGACAAAAATTTTTTATAAAATAGAAAAAATTTCTAAAAATGTTTTGACAAAAAATTTTCATTAGAAATAAAATTTGACAAAAATTTTTCTATAGAAATAAAATTTTGACAAAATTTTCTATAGAAATAAAATTTAACAAAATTATTTACAGAATAAAAAATTTTGACAAAATTTTCTATAGAATTAAAAATTTTGACAAAATTTTCTACAGAAATATAAAATTTTGACAAAAAATTTTTCTATTAGAAATAAAATTTTGACAAAATTTTCATTAGAAAATAAAATTTTGCAAAATTTTCTTATAGAAAAATTAAAAACTTTGCAAAAATTTTCTATAGAAATTAAAGTCCTGCAAAAATTTTCTATAAGAAATAAAATTTTTGACGATAATTTTCTATAGAAATAAAATTTGGCAAAAATTTTCTATAGAAATAAAATTGGCAAATATAGATTAATTTGCAATATTAGAAATAAAATTTTGAACAAAATTTTCTATAGAAATAAAATGTTGACAAAATTTTCTATAGAAATAAAAATTTGACAAAATTTTCTATAGAAATAAAATTTTGACAAAATTTTCCATAGAAATAAAATTTTGACAAAATTTTCTATAGAAATAAAATTTTGACAAAATTTTCTATAGAAATAAAATATTGACAAAATTTTCTATAGAAATGAAATTTTGACAAAATTTTCTATAGAAAATTATAATTATAAAATTATCTACAGAAATAAAATTTTGACAAAATTTTCTATAGAAATAAAATTTAGACAAAATTTTGTATAGATATAAAATATTGACAAAATTTTATGTAGAAATAGAATTTTGACAAAATTTTCTATAGAAATATAATTTTGACAAAATTTTCTATAGAAATAAAATTTTGACAAAATTTTTTATAAATTCAATAGTTGTTGGTGATATATTTTCTATGTAGAAAAAATATCACCATCTACCTTATTTAAAGGTTACGGTTCCCTTCCCACAAGATATCCTCTTGATAAGCTATGCGGACGTTCAATAGTCGGACGTTCAGGGCGTGGTTAAGGATGATCTTTAATATCTTCATCGGGACAACAGATTTCTTTATTTTGCTCTCTCGAAAATGTCACGTGTTGTTTAGCAAAATATTTTGTTAGCATTGAATTCTTGTTAACTATAATAGTTTGTGGTGAGATATGAATTTATAACCACTCCAAAAAATAATTAACTGTTATCATGGGAATAATCAACTGGTATTTAAAAATGCCTTATACTGTGTAATGCCGCAAGTTTGTCTATAAACGACAAAGGCAAGAGGCGAAAAAATCAAACAGAATGAATGGAATACAAAAATTTGATAAATCAATATGAACCGGAATTCAAACGATAAAAGAATATGAAACAATTAAAAGACCTCAGCAATGTGAGAAACATGAAGAAATAGATTAATGTTTGTTGTGGTAACAGATATTGATGTAATACAACCTCAGAAACATACACCTCTATATGAAGATATGAATTGTCGCAGCTCAAGCACCTAAAGAAACTTACTGAGGTGTAAATTGGAAAGATGAGGAATATAGTCATCCTGCTCTATACCATATATGGATGAGATCTTTTTTGCCTTTTGGCCCAATGATAAGGTTTGCTTTGTGTGTTGGCTGCTGTCTCAGGTATTCGAGACTAAATTATTTAAATTTAACGACATTTTAAAATCAACACACTGGAGTATATCAAAAAAAAAAAAGACAGCGTGTGCTGGTATTTGTTCTTTAATGAAGTCAAAAGAATGTATAAATATTCTCATTTTATTACTGTTGTTGTTTTAAAAAAGGATAAGATAGACTAATATGTCATCACAAACGGCTGGGCTAAAATTTTATTTAAAAAAAAAATTAAATTCAAAATGTCAAAATCTCCAAAAATTCATACAGTGATAAGAGTACATTTTGAAATATATTTAATTTTAGTTTTGGAAGGATATTAGAAATTACAGTGGACACTCACGGTCACCCAAAATTTTGTCCACATTTCGGAGGTGTCCACTTATGAGAGGTTATTTTTAATGTGATAATATAGCAAACGTTGCACGAAAAGTGCCCACTTTTGAGAGGTGTCCGGTTTTCAGAGTGTCTAATTTTGAGAGGGTTCACTGTAGTTACTAATTTATTTGCAATGCTGATGAAAAGGCAAATAAGAAAAACTTAACATTTTAGAATTTTTTGTGTGACAAACCAACAATTGAATTGTTAATGATTTTAACCACAAATTGATTTTGAAATTCAAATGCATCAATAAAACATATATTTCGTTTCGATAAAGTCGACGATGATGCCATTGACGGAATAATCAAGCTACGTCTTTTTGAAGTACTTTAACAATAGAAGCGAATGCGAATTGAGTTGGGTAAATAAATCTCCAATTTTATTTGAATGGTACTAAATATTCATTTACAAAAGCTTAATAAACATCGTTTTGATGAAAAAAGTTTGAATTTTGATTTAATCAAGAATATAGACTGGTAAAACCAGCAAGCTAAGGCTGCGATGTGGTGGATCAGACTTAGGTTAGGTTAGGTATAGTGGTAGCCAGGTATTTCAGGCTCACTTAGACGATTCAGTCCATTGTGATACCACTGTGATGAACTTCTCTCTTATTACTGTGTGCTTCTCGATTCTATGTTAAGCTCAATGACAAAGGACCTCCTTTTTATAGCCAAGTCGCAGCGGAGTTCCAGATTGGGCAGTGAAACGCAGCAGAGAGAAGCTTTGAAACACTTTTTGGTGTTTGGTCGAAACTGGGTTTTGCACCCACGACCCTGTGTATAACAAGGATGTGTATGGATCAGACTTAACATGACAATGTCCATTATTACAGTCAAGCTAGAGCTCGGCCGAAGAATCGGTTTTTCGGCATTCGCCAAAATCGATAATCGACCACGAATCGGCCTTCGGCGCCAAGTAGTTGACAAACGAAAACCGAAGCCTTTTTAATAATTTATTTCATATTGAAGTCTCCCAGTATTGAATTTGTCCCAGTCAAAAACCCAATACAAAATAAAAACATTCAATGCCTTCAATATAGAAAAACATAATTCCATGCCCAATAAATATAAGAAGAGTAAAAACACAGTTTCGGAGAATGAAATGGAATCATAATTTCGAATGGATCATTTACAAAATTTGGCATACGGTGTGTATGGTTCGATTATTTCAAATCGATACTAGAAAAGCAGTCTGTTTATCTAAATATTAGCACACTTTTCAATTGCTACAGTTCCTTCTTGGTTTAATTGAAAAAACACGTTTTAAAGTTAACATGTCTTCTTGTTTTCCCATTCCCAATGACTCTTGATCCCCCAACCCATTAACAGCTCCCAAAGCTGATTATAACCTATATTTGTCGGTTACGTTTTAAAGTACTTTTCGCGTTCTTGGTCTGTCGTGTTCCACGTTTCTCGTTCTGGTTCAGGCATTATAAGTATAAGCTTCATTCATTTTACGCACATTCATTTGATAAAACGGAAAAAAACAATACCATACAGAAGGTCTTCTGAAAGCCATATACATGCATATACTTTATGATATTACTCTCTCATTCTCTTATCTGTTGTTTTCACTGGCATTGAAGTTTTTGGTGGAGCCTCAAATGGGGATAGAGAATAAAATATAGTCAGATCGAGAATTGAGAGCACATGAGGTTAATTTTTTGTGTATTTATGTATGTGTATACTATCTACCCACCCGACCAAAGTGCCGAGAAATGGCGAGAGGTTCGCTAAAGCGAACATTTTTCAATAAATTAACGCGCACATTATTCGAGAAAAGTATCGATAATAGAAAAATTTCGAACGTTTCGTTTTGTCGAAGTATAACGAATATTTTTTCGGCCTTATATTGTTGGTGTTTCCGCCATGTTTGTTTTTGACAAAGACAGAGATTCAAAAAGTCAGTTTTCAGTTTAAGAATTGTTAAGTGCGGGTTGAATGTGTGTTAGGGAATATAAAGAGGTAAGTAATTTAATTTTACTTACTTTTTAAAAAACTACAATTTTCTGTCTTCGTTTATATTTGCAGATGTATCCATGGAAAAAATGTTACTCATTTGGTTAATATCCTTTTCAATGGCATAGCACAGCATCGGCGGTTTAATAAGAAATTCTCGGCATATGAAAGTTCAACTGCAGTGCCTTAAATCACACTTAATATATATTTCCTAAATATAAAGATATTTTTAAGTATTTTTGTTCGCCCAACACTAATATCTATAAATTATTTTTGTCATTATAATTATCTTATTTGGTGTATGTTAATAAAATAAAAAATAAACTTGAAAATTTTTTTGTTTACTACACAACTTTATAATGGGAACAAAATGGGAATATAAAAACAGCTATAGAAAACCTTCGATAAGCGGAAATGATATCGAGATACGTAAAACGAAATTCGAGTATAAGATTCCGTTAACGATCAATTTATAGTATCGCGAACTTCTTTTAACGAATCGCACTTTGCCAAGCACTTATCGAAAACGATAGAGTTGCTGGCAGTAACAGCACGACCAGGATGAACGGTTTTTAGAAATTTTTTCGAACCATTCTCGATATCGTTTTTCAGTAAGTTTTTCTTCGAGAAAAAACGAGAATATATTCTATAATTCGAATACGATAACGAACGTTTTGTGGTAGGTGCGGTATCTTACATACATCGTATTTATGAATGTGTCTCGATTACATGTGTGTTAAACCACTGATACTGATTTATATCTCATTGACGTTGTTAAATATAATCGAAAAAAATGCCCGACTTAAATTTCATTTCTATAGAAAATGTTGTAAGAATTGTATTTTTATAGAAAATTTTGTCAATATTTTATTTGTTTTGCTGTTTCTTAAAATTCAGACTCTAAGCTATTTGTCTGCATAGTCACACATTCGGCATTCGAAGAAGCTATATCCCAGTTCGCGGAAAGCATTCAGGTCGCTACTCATTGCTGCGATAATAACCTCTTTTCTGCTAGGGCAGTCAAATCAACACCCAGAGAAGGAATCTGTCCACCTCAAACATGNATGACATATTAGTCTATCTTATCTTTTTAAAACAACAACAGTAATAAAATGAGAATATTTATACATTCTTTTGACTTCATTAAAGAACAAATACCAGCACACGCTGTTCTTTTTTTTTTTTGATATCTCCAGTTGTGTTGATTTTAAAATGTCGTTAAATTTAAATAATTTAGTCTCGAATACCTGGAGACAGCAGCCAAACACAAAGCAAACCTTTATCATTGGGCCAAAAGGCAAAAAGATCTCATCCATATAGGTATAGAGCAGATGACTATATTCCTCATCTTTCCAATTTACACCTCAGTGAAGTTTCTTTAGGTGCTTGAGCTGCGACAATTCATATCTTCATATAGAGGTGTATGTTTCTAGGTTGTATTATCATCAATATCTGTTACCACAACAAACATTAATTATTTCTTCATGTTTCTCACATTGCTGAGGTCTTTTAATTGTTTCATATTCTTTTATCGTTTGGAATTCCGGTTTCATTTGATTTATCAAATTTTGCATTCCATTCATTCTGTTTGATTTTTTCGCCTCTTGCCTTTGTCGTTTATAGGCAAACTTGCGGCATTACACAGTATAAGGCATTTTTAATTACCAGTTGATTATTCCCATGATAACAGTTAATATTTTTTGGAGTGGTTATAAATTCATATCTCACCACAAACTATTATAGTTAACAAGGAATTCAATGCTAACAAAATATTTTGCTAAAACACGGTGACATTTTCGAGAGAGCAAAATAAAGAAATCTGTTGTCCCGATGAAGATATTAAAGAGTCATCCTTAACCACGCCCTGAACGTCCGACTATTGAACGTCCGCATAGCTTATCAAGAGGATATCTGTGGTGGGAAGGGAACCGTAACCTTTAAATAAGGTAGATGGTGATATTTTTTCTACATAGAAAATATATCACCAACAACTATTGAATTTATAAAAAATTTTGTCAAAATTTTATTTCTAAGATCGCAGAAATGAGAGCACATGAGGTTTAATTTTTGTGTGTATTTATGTATGTGTATATCTATTACATACATGTATTTATGAATGTGTCTCGATATACATGTGTTAAACCACTGATATGCATTTATATCTCATTGACGTTGTTAAATATAATCGAAAAAAATGCCGACTTTTTTTAACACACTCAGTTTTTGTTTTGCGAAATCGAGTGGATTGAGTTTCCACAATGAAAGTCTACACTAAGCGTAATCAATATTGTGTTAAGACCGATTTTACATGCCTAGTGTGTTGATGCTATGCTTAAACGAGATACGTCAAAGTGACGTAGTTTTTATCATGGCATTTTTTTTTTTTATTAATATGTCAAATTGTTGTAGTTTGTGCGATATTTAGGAATGTATGGGTTCTCTACTCCTACTTTCCTACGAAGGCCTTCTATACCAAAAAAATTCACCCCCTTTTTTTTTCTATGGTGCCACAACTCTCCGTTTGCGGTGACATCGTTTTTCAGCTCTCTCTCTCTCTTTTTATCTCTTTTGACTTTCTTGGATTTGCTGGTGTAAAGCTCAATGGCATAAGGCCTGCGTCAACTCAAAAACCAGCGATTGGACCCAAACCCCAACAAATGTTAGATCAAAGTAACTACTTACGCTGACTTCGCCCGCAACAAGGAACAACAAAAATAATCTAACAACTTTTTAGAAATAAGAATAACGACAACAACAACTTCTACTTCAGAGTTGTAATTGACAGAGTTAGCCAGGCAGAGCCAGTAAAGTTAGGTCTCCGCCGACAGAGGGCAATAAAGTCACATACAAACTCAAATACTGAGCGAAGCAGTAACTTTGAATTTTAGTTCAAAAAAAATTATTGCCATTTAGTTGGCAGAGAACTCGCTTTCGCGTACGATCGTCGACAACGGCAAACACGTAGATCACACAACTGACAAAAGGAAAAACTAAAAAAGAGAGAATAAACCGAAGACGGGCGTACGGTGTTTCAATTAAAATTAATTTTTTTTTGTTGCTTCAAGTGATTATGTGTGTTGGTAGCTGCATTTAACGGTTTTTCCCTTAAAAAATTTTCATGGTGAATGAAAAGAAAAGGAAAATTAAATTGAAAAATGCTAACTTTACTATTTAAAATTTTCTAAAAAAAAAAAAAAGAAAGCCGAAAGAAAAGAGCTTTTTTGGTGCTATTTTGTGTTCTAAAAAAATTCCAAAAAGGTGTGTGATTACTTATATATTTTAATTCAATATTGTGACGGACAACTTTATGGTTTGTAGAAATAATAATTTTGTAGAAAAATTTTAATGTTATAAAAAACGTTTTTCAATAGATGAAAAAAATGAGACTATGGGAGTAATTATTAGCGAACATTTGGTGTATAAGAAAACGTTCTAAAAATATTAATAATGATAATATAAAATATTATATAATTAAATGTTTCTCCCGTCTTTTTTGACTTTACAAAAAACTGCCTTTCAGAAATGACAGTTCAACAGAAAGTCGAAGCTTTATCCGTTATGTTAAAACTCGTCTAGTAGTTGAGTGTAAATAGATCAGCTGATTCCAGTTTATATGCAAAAAATTGTCTAATAAATTAGTTATATAAAAGATAAAATTCACATAAATATAAAAAAATACTAAAAATGTCTGCAATAGTAAATTTGTTATATTAC
>PGFW01024241.1:24380-34917 GCA_003123925.1 Haematobia irritans
TGCATTATAAGTAAATTAAATCTTATAAATGTTGTAATTCCCAAAATATGGGTATTCATCAGTAATTTTCAATGAATCCAACTTGACGTTTGGTTATAGAAATTTTTCAAATCTATCGATCAGACAGAGAAATGGTATATCTGCATAGGAATAGAGGACTCATCGCGTCATATTCTCGTTTCCTATGCTAAAAAACAGTTCAGGAGTTGTGCTAGCTCTTTCAAGGTAGGAAATCTTTTCGAACCTCTAAGCGGTAGCCTTAAATTTTAGAAAATTTTTGTGTTCAATAATACTCTTCTTTTTAAACCAGAATATTTTGCGAATGGGGATGAAACTGTTGATTGATGTGGTGAAAAGACTTTCCTGTTTGGAACTTAGAGTAAAATGGTATTAAGATCCAGAGTTTAGATTCCCGGCTAAAAATCCGGACATTTTTTAGCGATTATCGTCTCTCTAATAATCTATTAAAAAAGAGATGCATAAACTTTGTGAGTGAAATAGTTTTCTTTGGGGTTTCCAAATCATACGAAAGTTTTAAGAATTAAAACTTGCAGTCTCATAGCTGATTCTAACTATTATATCTTCATGATATTTATTATTCGAAAATTTAATTAGTATCTGAGTGTTACGCAAAATTGATGAACATTTTCAAAAATTCAAATCCGACCAATCATTACAAGAGATTTAGGGCGCTAAATCGATTCCTCAGTTAATTTTTTAATCTTTGGAATTTCATGTGCTATCATTTATCAAATAATAATAAGAAAGAAACCAACAAAATCAACCAATGAAATCCTCTCAAATATACCATTGTAGACGGCCTACAACCAGGCCTCTCTTCTTAGATCGGAATACCAAAGTGTTAATTTTTTTAGCGTGTTTTTGTTTCAGCCTCTTCCTGCCTTTGCTTCCTGTATTGCATATTTTGTATTTCCCTTTTTTCAAATAAGGAATTTCCTTTGTTGTCTTGTCCTGGTTTCATTTTGTTGTGTCTCCTTTGTAGTTTCTTCATACTAATTGGCGTTTGGTTGATGTAGCTTTCTTTTGCAATTTTCTTTGGTAAATTTGGTATAGTGGCGATAGTTAAAATGGGTTTTGATGAAGCCAACACGAATAGTTAATAAATCTTCATCATCTTGTGTTGGTGCAAGCTTATAAAATTATCTTTTTAATAATGTGGTTATGACCGATATGGCATATCCAAATTTTAACAGATTGATCAGTTATTTCATTGAGGTTAAACATTTAAAAAAAGAACAGACTGGCTATGGAGTAGATTGTTTGTGTGAGTTTTTCCTCGGGAGGAAATTTTCTTACCCTTTTTCTTATTTTAATTGAGACACCTTCGTTTACGAAATTGAGGTTTAATTATGGTTTGCTAAATATTACGCCTTGGCTATATCATCTCTTAGTTGTTGAGTATTTGCCAATGCCCTGTCATATCGTAGTATCCATTAATTATTTGATTTTTTATAGAAAAAACAAAAGGGTTCAAATCTTGAATATAGCACTAATCTACCACAATAGAACTTTATCATGAAATAAGATAGTTACTTATCGAAAATATTAATTAGTTTATGTATGTCGAGAAAAAATATGGCCAAGTATTGGTTTGTGAAACTGATGAATTATTTCAGATTGTTTTTGAATACACGCGAAGTATATGTAAAACCCCGTACTTGCTGTAAAGCGTTCTCTTAAATGTTATTTTTATTGTTTTTCTTCTAACCAAATTTGTTGGGGAGCACTACCGTGTTGAGGGCAATGGTTAGCATGCCGCTTGCATATAACAGGTCGTGGTTCTGATTCCTGCTTCGACCGACACCAAACAGTTTTCAGGCGTGGATTATCCACCTCAGTAATTGCTGGTGACAATTTCCTGATGGTTTCAAAGCTTCTCTGAATTGGTTTCAGCTGCAATGTTGGAACGCACGTACTCGGACTCGGCATAAAAGTACACTCCCGTTGTCATGGAGCTTTAACTAATGGAAATCGGGCAGCAAAAATTAGATTGGTAAGAGAGAAGTTCACCAATAGATGGTATTCCACAATGGACTGAATGTCTCGTGAAGCCATGATTCATCGGCTGCCAACTCTAAGCCATAACACGTAAGACGCGGAAATTTGGTGTCGTTCAGGAGAGTGTGGTAGGCTGTGTCCGAGTTTTATGAAGGAGGGCAGGGAATATATTAATGAAGACCATCCAAAGGCCGCTTGGAAGTTAAGAGTGGTTGAAAAGTAGATTTTTAGGCTGTCATGAATGTGGAGTAGAAGACACCGATAGTACAAGCGATAGTCAGATATCATCGGAGAGAAGTTTCCATCGAAGGTGGAACAAGAAGAAGGCATACCTAAGAACAAGTTATATAGTATTGATTACAAGATGGGAACTTCGGAGATGATTTGAGGCGAGGATCAGAAGATCGCAGCAATCCTGATTGCGTGTCTTGGTATTAAAGAGAAGTGAAGCCATCGTGACTCGTCGTACCGTTTGGATAGCGCTGTACCTCAAATTACTAAACGTGCGGGAGACTTGTGATGGGCCAGGTTGACATTGTTGGTGAGAAGCAAAATAGGTCCTGACAGCTTTGACTGATGAGGATTTGGGGCATGAGAGCAGAAGAGGGATCGCCATTAGCAATTAGTGGGAGGCCTGTCGATGAAGAGAAGATAGCGATGGGTGGTAGTGTGAGGGGAAGTTGATCTCGGTGTGTGCGAAGCGATAACGGGAAGTTTTTTTGTTGATGAGAGAACTCAGATGGTGTAATGGGTGAACGCTTGGCAAAATCGAGATAATCGAATTTCAATGTTTTATATCAATTATCGAGTACAAGAAAAACAACTTTTCGAGTAAGTGGAGTCGAGAGACCACTAGATCAATAATATATATATAGGGAATTGGCAATTAAGAAGAGAGTGCAGCAGATTTTAGGTGATATGTTGTGCAATGAGTGAATGGTCTTTGGTCAAGGGGTTATGATTTTTTATTTATGTTATTTTATTGAAGTATGGGTGGTTGGCGGATGGGGGAAAGAAAGGTAAGGCGTAGACACTATGGGTTTAGTTTATAAGGATAGCGGGCGTGTGGACTGGATGAGTGGAAATCGCTTGCTTTTTGTTCTAGGCCGAGAGCGTGTTCGAGGCATAAGGAGTACCAGAGGGACAAGACAATAGCGGAGAGGAGCTTGAGAAGGATGACGAAATGAGGAGTTGTCAACGCGAGGTGCTAATTCTGATTGTCAAATTCGTATTTATGGGCGTAATTAAGATCGATAGAAGAAAGAAGTCGTAAAGTCGGAGAGCGAAAAATTCTCAAATAGGGCTCAGAGAAAGGAACCGTGAACAGTTGATTTAAAATTGTGGAAAAAAAGACGAATTGTCGAAGAAGACAATTCATAAGCCTGGGATCCACGGTGGTGAGTGATTAGCTTGCCATTGCATACAGAAGGAGTCGGTGGGTTCGATCGCAGTTTCGATCGGACAGGCCAACAATGTTGTTATATAGCCTCTCGAGAGATGGCTAGGTGACCCCCCGAATTTTTCTGAGAGAGTGTGATCGGAAACATCTTAAGATGTGGTTATTGACGTCAGTGTGGAGACCGCCAGGTGTGTCGGCGTTGCCCTATATAGATCAGAGCGGAGAGTGCCCAAGTGTCAGTGAGGAGTTGAAACAAATAAAGAAAACGGCGGAGACAAAGCACTGGATTGATAAGAAGTGAATTCATCACTTGTGGGTAAGTGCTGAAAAATAGTCCCGATCCACTATGCCGTAACCTACCTAGCTTTTGACCAAGTCGGTCAACAGTAGTAGACCTGAGTGATTTATTTCCATCGATGACATCAAAATCGATCTGTATGTGAATACGAAAGTCTGTCCTTATGCTCCACTTTCAAAGTCAAATGAACATAAAAGCATTTAGAAACACATAGAGTTTGATAAAATTTAAAATATTACAAAAAATACAATCAAACATGGTCACTTATTACAGGTAAAAGATTTGTTCATCCAAGATGATGGATGATTGGAATTTTAAAAGCCGTATTAGTATATCAGAACTAAATAAGTGCATTGCCAGAAAAGCCCATAGTTTTGGCTTTTTCCTTAACGGCAATTCATAGTGATACAATTGTTAAACAATAGGATCACCTGCTACCTGATCTAATTCATCATCATACAATATCAGAGGACTAAATGCACATACACATACACATATGTAATACCAACACACATTACATAGATATAAACAGCCGATTCACTTAGAAAATAATTACTCATCCATGAGTTTTATGTCGATGGCCACCAAGCCATAAATTATTCAGCGTGTTTAAAATAGACAATGTTGTCAGTCGCTTTGTATCTGTTCACATTGATTATGTATGACATTCATTAAGGCTAACAGATACAATGAAACAAATATTAAATTATGGGAAAGGGTGAGAGAAGAAATAGAGATATCGTTTGGAAAATTTATTACTATTAGCTGTAACAGAAGAAGATATAAGATATGGTAGATGTCAAAACAAGATTCTGAGCGTTAAAATGAAAATTCCTAGAAGATGAAGAAGGGTGTGTGATGTAATTTAATAAAGACTGTCTTAAATGGATTTCACTTCTTTCGCTTGCGATGAGTAGTTTGAGGATATACTGAATTAGTAAACTATGTATTTTATATTAATTAACCAAAATAGGAAATTTTGTTAGCTGCGCTTGCGGGTTTCAGAAATGTGGGGAATTTGGTCTAGGGATTCAGAAGACAACAACCCAGTTTTAGAGTAATAAACTATTTTTTTTAAGTCAAGTTTTTTTAACCGTGAGACAAATTCAGACGTTTGAAAATCTATATGAAAATCTTATACACTCAATTACTGCGAAGATTGAACGGAATAATTCGGAAATTACAACAAACAAGGGCGTTTAATATAGAATTTATATAATTTTTAATTCAATTATTAACTTAATTTGTTTAGATCTCTTGATTATTTTGTAAATATGTTGGAAGATTATATATTTTAAAAAATAGTACAATGATAAGTAAGCCAAGCACTGAAGAGTATTTATTTATTATATAAATAAATATGTCTTGTAAATAATTACGATAGTCTTGTAAGGAAACTTTGGTGTTTCGAATGGAGATATGATAGTAGATTCATACTTAATGCCAATAAACACATCAAATAGTCGTAAAGCAATCGCTGAGAAGTCGAAATTTTTTCAAATATATTGTATTAACCACTTTTTAATAGTTGCAACGCTGAAAAGCCGATTTTTTTAATTATCGTAAACCCCACATTTTAACAAAGTCTAAATACGAAAGTAAATCTTCAAATCATGAAACAAACCCGTAAATCAAATTTAGAAAAAAAGTTCGACTTTTTATTATCATACATACCGTAGATGATCTAAACTTTTAAAAGAATTGGTTTGGGTATTTCTCTATAAAACTTCTCGTAGAAAAAACAAATTTTTGAATATAGTTTCATTTTAACGCCGAATTGCCTTTTGGGGCAAAAAGAAGCTGCGCCGGTAAAAAAACATGAGAATAATTAGAATAATAAAGAAGAAACGATACGTACGTCAGCAGTTCGAATTTCAATTTGATGGGTTGTGGAAGACGTTTTCCGTTATCATGGCCTCATAATTCGTCACGGTAGAACTTGTGATGGTTTTACCCTTCTGCATCGACTTTTCGAGACAGTCCTGTTGCCGGGTGCGCAGTATCCCAGCAAAAAAATTAGGAACCACATTCATTACAAATTGACATTACCAGGAGTAAAGCTGTCATTAACGTTGTTACATTGCGGCGAGTTATAATGACTAACTTGTAATGACGAAAATAAATACTTTTAGGTAAATTTTCGAATTCGGTTTCTCTTTATTCTCTAAAAATTTTATGCAGTTGTAGTTAACGACATTAAAAAAATAAGAAATATGATGGTACAATGAGTATAATTATTTCACGATATCGAAGCCGACATTATCAGCACGTTACAAAAATCAAAAAGAATAATGTAATGGTAACGCTAATTCTGAAATTTTTCCATTAAGAAATTTGTTTACATACAAACATTTCATAATAATTGTGTTTAATGACATTATCATATTTATGTTTTAAAATAAATGCTTTCTTTACCCATTTTACATTACATTTCCAAATGCGCTTAAACTAAATTTCATAATGCCATTTTGGCCTTATAAAAAAGAGTACTTAAAATCCATTTAGATAGATTTTGAACGCTTATGGTGAATTGGCTATTGATATATTAATAACGTAATTCACGAATCCAAACTCCCTAAACAACCTACATTTATTTTATTTTAAGTGTGAAATTAATTTGCATGCTTATTTAGATTATTTATTTATTAATTTTTGTTTATTTATACCAATAATTCGTTTCTAATTCAAGTAGTTTCCTAATGTACAGCATCACTCCCATATTTGATGCCATTGTAATCGGCGATAGAGAAATCCAAATTTTCGCAGATTTGGTTGCCTGAGACAATAAGTGGCTATTTTTGCAAGCTTTGGTGTTCTACGAATATAGTCATTACCATATTAGGTGATTATATGCTTAATGCACTACTTATTTTAATAAGCAAGTCGATAACGAGAATATGCCTGGGAGAAAGTACTTTCCTTCTAGGGAAGCATGTGTATTGTACAATGTAATTCGACGGATGCCAATTAATAAGTGGTTATTAATTTTTAAATACGCTTACCGTACAACAGATTACCGGGGTAACTCGAGAGTTTTTCTCGGGATATTCTCGAGTGCAGATCATGGTTTGGTTCTTACCAGAGTCTATAGTCTTACGTCGAAAGTGTTAAAAAGACGCAGAAAAGCCCAGACAAAATTTTGTGTACTTTCGGCGTAGAGGCGATTAACTGGCAGCCACAGCTTTTAACATATAAACTTACTTTTCAAAAGCCTTTCTTTATTTAAAAAATAATTCAACTGTTTTTAGTTTAAAAATATTTCCTATCAGCAGTATTACTAAAAGAGTGACATTTATATATATAACGATTCCACGCTATGACGTCCAAAATCTTCTATGGTCATTTGAATGACATGAATGAATTAATATACTATGAAGCCACGTGGCTGCAATGTTAGCATGCCCGGCTTGATGAACACAAGGCGTGGGTTCGATTCACTGCTTCGACGAGCACCAAAAATTTTCCAGCGGGTAATATCTCAGCCTCAGTAATCGCTGTGTTAACATTTCTGAGTCGTTTCAAAGCTTCTCATATAGTGGTTTCATTGCATTGGAACGCCGTTCGGACTCGCCTAAAGAGGAGGTTCCCTTGTCATCCAGAGCTTAACATGGAATCGGAGGCAGCACTCAGTGAGAGAAGTGCAGCACTGTGAGTATCACAATGTGACTGAATAGTGCCATAGATGTGGAGCGTGAATACAACGGTCTGCCACGCTACCTAACCGTGGAGCTACATACTACGGAAGATGTTCTCCTTTTCAATATTTAAGAGCAGCGCAAGTAAAATATTTAATATAAAACTACTGAATTTTGAATACTATAAAGTCTGTAAAAGTCTAAAACGATATTATTATTATGCTGGACTGATTTGATTTTATTAGTCTTTTAATGACATTGTTCAATAAAATACATTAATTATAGAAGTAAAACAGCTCTAAACTTATTAAGGTTCTTGGGCGCGATTATTGTTGTTTTTTTCGTTGCGAAACATTCGGCTTCGAGCTGATTATTTTTTCTTTTTGCCGAATATCCTTCGGCTGATTGTTTTTTTTTTGCCCGAACATCGGCTTACCAAAAACAACCTGCTTCGGAGAGTTTTTACACGCGATGCTTTAAAAATGCATACGTATCAGCTATCCTCCCACCCTCAAAAAGGCCTACCAAACGCGAGATTGGGATCATCCTTGGTAGCCGTTTCAAGTTTGTAAGTTTGAATTGAATTGAGAGAAAGACCATCGGTTCGCGAACATACCAAAAACACAATTTGAAAACAGCTCGCGAGTGATATTGTTGGCAATTTTCTAGAATCCACCTGACACTAGCTTAGCTTCAATACGCGGCAAAAACATAAACTTCCAATCAAATCTCTAAAATTACCATATCAGGGAATAAGTCAGCCAAATTAACGAGATTAGAGAATATGAATTTTGTCCCCTCTATATATGTCTCTCTTGATTAAAGTTATTAGTGTTTGATCCGTATTTAAAATCGTCATATTATCGATGTTCCTTTTTCTTCAATTCTTTAAATTTCTCACTTCATTTTTCGTACCTCACAAGACACCGCCAATTTTAATATTTCAATGTTCCATTCTTTATTGTGAATAATTTGTTTTGAGATTATTATTTTATCAATTGTTCGCCATGTAATTTATGAACTCATTTTGGATGTTGTACTTGTGCTGTAATTCCGTCTTTGTTCCTGCTCGTGGATGATCAATGTTCCGTATATCTGTTGTTGGGCCCTCTGAAGAACCAGTTATTCACCTTTGGAAAATATCCAGGGCCAAGGATAGCAGAGAGCATTCTATGACAGCATCACTGTCGTAGCCAAAAACACAACCAACAAAATACAAAGTTAATAAAACAAGAAAACACACATCAAAAATTTTTCTTAATAAATACCGTCGGTAGATCTGAACTAATGTGATTATGGATGCACTAAAAAGCAGCTTTTACTTTTTGTAATATGGAGACTTCCATAACAACCTGAGTGACGGCTCTATTGAACCCCCTCAATGTCAATTTAACCTCATTCTAAGATTTCGCACGAGTCACGAATTTGGTTGGAATTTTTTTAAATTCTTAGAATTATCTTAGAATAGGCAAGTGTTAAACGCGACCATCTGGGCAACTCAGTGTTAGGATCAGAAGTGCTGGATTTATTACTTCTAGTTGTCTTTCTAAAGCTTCTTGAACTTTATATAACCGCTTATACATTGGTATAGTCTATCAATCACCCATCAATCTATAATGTATAGTAATTTGTCAATATTCTTCTTTTCAATTGACTAAAAGTCTTATACGTAATTAACATTTTAATTTTTTCTATTTATTTATTTTGTCACTTTTTTCATGTATTGTTTGTGGGAACATTCATGCTTCGTTCTCATTAGTATGTAATGCCGAGAGTGTGTATTAATTAAACCACCTGTAAAGGTTTGACTTTGGACTCTATATCTACTTTAGGCGCAATTGAAATATTACTCGTTCGCTCTAATATACAAGACCGCTTTTCTATTTTGAAAATTCTCTCTATTTCTCTAATACTCTACTTTCAGGTTCTTTGAGTTTTTTTATCATGCACAAGTGCCTCTATTTCTACATCAAGGGGGTTTGTAGCATAGAAATGCTAATGTAAAGTTTCGAGTTAGCTCGTTAAATCGAAAATAACCAAAATTAAAAACAAGAATAAACTGATAGTTTTTTTTGTTCAAAATTTTATGTTTTAACTTGATGGGCGAAAAGAAGCCAAAGCCAAAAATGTGAAAAAGTTTATTTCCTTTAAAATATGGAATTATAAAGAAAAGTAAACCAGTGAAAATAGCAAATTTAGAGCCCGATATAATGCGATCTTAAATACTGACCTTAAATTACTGAAATAATTTTGCAACCTTTACTGCCAAATCAATGAGAAATTTGTGAATTGTAAACAACTAATAATATGATTTATTAAATATAACACTTTCATATGGGAGATTCTATTCATTTAACTTTGATTTTTGAATTGAGACATTAGAACTCTCTATACTATTGATTGAAACATTTGGACATTTGCTTTTCGAAAAAAATAATATTACTTCATTCTTACATACATTGGTTGCCTACATGTACAAGTAATTGAAGAACGCGGCTTTTCTAGAATCGCGTTTTATCTACATACCTCCAAATCCCAAAGCAATAGGGGGCCGTGTATAAAATAGTTTATTTTATAAATATTGCATAAACTATAAAATTTTTCGAATACAGTGTTTCATATATAGTAGCAGTAAGGAGGAAATGTAAACAAATGTTTAAATTTCCCTAATTCAATAAAAGTGATCGCTCACGAGAATTTGCTAAAGTTTTGCCTACAATATACTATTATGGACAGTGTTAATATTTGCACAGTCATATGCCAAAAGAATGCATTGAGCCGGCAATGGTGTAAATAAACTTGTATTACACTACTGAGGCGTTAGCTCTTCAAAAATGTCCCCCTCTTTTAGTCATATACTCCCTCAAATCCCAAAACATTTAGTTGTGTTGTGAGAGTGTTCATCTTCGCACTGGAAAAAAACTCATTATCATTATTTTTATATTCTCCATCTATTTATGATGCGAAATGCTTCTACAAAGTTCCTTACAGACTATGCAATTATTTTCAAGACATATTATTTATATATAAAATAATACTTCATGGTTGGCTATATCATTGTACTATTTTTTTAAATATATAATCTCCAACATAGTTACAAAATCATCCAAGAATCCAAACAAATCTATAATTGAATTAAAAATTGTATTAAATTCTATTAAAGCCCTTGTTGTTAGATTTTCCGAA
>PGFW01024241.1:39755-50841 GCA_003123925.1 Haematobia irritans
CATGGTACTTATTACGAGTAAAAGACTTGTCACCAGATGATGATGATGGAATTTTAAAAGCGTATTATTATCAGAACTAAAAAATCATGTGCCAGAAAGCCCAATGTTTCTTTCCCTAACGCAATTCATAGTTGAATACATAGGTTGTTTAAACAATAGATCCCTGTACCAATCTATATCTCATCATCCACATACAATACAGCAGAGACGACAAGCACATATCCATACAATATGTATATCAACACACATATAGAATATAAACAGCCAAATTCCCACTTTAGAAAATAATTTATCATCCATCAGTTTTATGTCGATGGCCACCGCGTAAATTTTCAGGTGTTAGATAATGACAATGTTGTCGTTCTGTCGTTCTCTTAATTGTATTATGTCGACATTACATTACGCTACAATACATGCAAAACAAAATATTAAATCTATGGGAGAGGGTGCAGAGAGGAGCAATAAGATATATCGTTTGAAATTATTATTAACTACTACTGTAGAGAGAGTAAAGGATTGGTAGATATCCAAACAACGATCTTGAGCGTTAAAATGAAATTCCTATGAATCGAAAGAAGGGTGGTGTGATCTAATTTTAATACCCAAGCGATGCTCTACATGCGATTTCACTTCTTTCGCCTCTTTGCGGATGATAGTTAATTGAGGATTATTACTGAATTATAACTATTTATTTAATATTAGCTGCATTACAAAATACGGCAAATTTGTTACCCTCTTTGCGGGTTTCAGAAATGGGCGATTTGTCCTACGGGGTTCAAAAGCACATCCCAATTTTTAGAGTAATAAATTTTTTTAAGTCAAGTTTTTTTAACCGTAGACAAATTCGACGTTTGAAAAATCTAATAAAATCTTATACTAATGACTCGAAGTTGAACGGAATAATTCGGAAAATCTAACAACAAGGGCTTTAATAGAATTTAATACAATTTTTAATTCAATTATAGATTTGTTTGGATTCTTCGGACTGATTTTTGTAATTGTTGGAGATTATATAGCTTTAAAAAAATAGTACACAGTACTAGCCAAACCATGGAGTTTATTTTATATATAAATAATATGTCTTGAAAATAATTGCATAAGTCTGTAAGGAACTTTTGTTCGAATGCGAGAATGTGGAATGTCAGATTCTTTCATGCCATAACACATCCAAAATTCTTAAAAGTTGCAACGCTGAAAAGTCATTTTTTAATTATCGTAAACCCACTTTTGTAAAGTTGCAACGCTGAAAGCCGATTTTTTAATTATCGTAAACCCACATTTGTAAAATCGTAAATACGAAAGTAAACTTTCAAATCATGAAAACAAACCGTAAATCAAATTTAGAAAAAGTCACTTTTTAATACTCAATACTAAGAAGGTCCTGCACAATTCCCAGTTGTAAATGCAGAGTACAACGTAGTACTTCCTACATGAGTCACATCTATATTTGAAAGTCGCAAAAAACTAATTGGTACATCATTTTGAATCAACACAAAAGCCCAACGAGTAACTTCTTGTTGCTACTCTGATGTCTTCAACTACCAACAAACACATATTCCTCTTTCTCTCTTATGAAGTGTACGTCAGAGTGGATCAACGTCGAGTAATGTTCGAGAACAAACTTCATAGAGTACTGCCCATGTACCAAGTGCAGTTTCAGAAATACAAAAAAACAGTTAAATCTCAATAATATATGTTTTTGGTTTATTATACAAGACGGCAAACGTTAAGCGTAAGTGTGTGACATACATAAATTATGAATATGCTGATATAAATACCATATCTATTGATAATAATAATGGAAAGTTTTGCTTCGCCTATAACTGAGAGATACCTTGTGGTACCGGACGTGTAAGTAAAGAGGAAATCCATGGTTGTACTTTTCCAAGTAACTTAAATTTTTATTGTTCTTTTTTTCGGAAACACATATTGTTTCGGATAAGTACTTGGTGGTATTTGACAAGCAAGTGTTCTCTTCACTTCACTACTTGCGCCTAGAGAAAGCAGTGTATGTACTATATTCGACAGCGAATTGCATACATGTAGTGAAAAGTTATTCGATGCAGACCTCTAATCAATACAATACCTAGAGTGATCTGGAAAGGACTTTTTAAAGATGGTTTGTATTTTCCTCTATAAAAAATTTCGTAGGAAAAAGCAATTTTTGAATACAAGTTTCTTTTACGCGAAATACTGGGGCCAAAAAGACTGCGCGGTTAAAAAAAAACTGAGAATAACGATACTACGGGCAGCAGTTCGATTTCAACTTTGATGGTTGTGGAAGACGTTTCGTTATCTCCGGCCTCATAATTCGTCACGGTAGAACTTGTGATGGTTTTACCCGACGGCGATTTAATTTTTTTTGTAATATTTTAAATTTTTATCAAACTCTATGTGTTTCTAAATGCTTTAATGTTGTGTTTCATTTGATTTGAAATGGGGAAAAGCACAGATTCGTATTAATACAGATGCTTTGATGTCATTATGGAAATAATCATCCAGGTCTACTACCGTTGACAATTAGCCAAAGGCTAGGTTAGGTTAGGCATAGTGGCAGCGGGATATTTCAGACTTACCACAAGTGATGAACTTCTCTCTTATCAATGAGTGCTGCGCGACTCTATGTTAAGCTCACTGACAAGGGACCTCCTCGTTATAAGCAAGTCCGAACGGCGTTTCACATAACGTGAAACCACATTTAGAGAAGTTTGATACACTCACAAATGCCACCAGCAATACTGAGAGGGTATAACATAAACAAATTTTTGGTGCCTGATCGAAACTGGGATCGAACCCACGACTCTTTGTATGCAAGGTTGGCAAGCTAATCATTGCACCATGGTGGCTTTGACGGGAGGCTAACTAAAATTCCCTTAAGGGCAACGGATATATTGAGGAATGATAAATTTTACGAGCGCTATAAGAGGACATTTGACATGTGGTCAGATAATGTGATTAAAAATGGCATGGGAAGTTACAATACAACTAAAAAAGAATATCCACTGCCAAACGATTGCTGGTCGCCCAGATCGGTAGTTAGACCTTCAGAAACTACATTAACAATATATTTAGTTGAAAGCAGCGGCGTACGATACAACCAATACTGTGGATAAAACACTTCTTATTACTACCGAAGCTCGTCTAAAAACATTTTTTAATCCTTCATCACCAGTAACAACCATCTAGGCCGCGATTGATATGTGACCTCTCCCGAAATTCATAATGGTGGGAATGTTGCACGTGTCATAATCTGAGTGCTTAACCCCAAAGTTCTGCATCTGGTATTACGGTATTTCTTAGAAGCCTTGGACGAAAATCATTGGTGACAAACAAAACATTGGTATTGTAACAAGAATTAAGAAGTCGACTTCAGATTTGACCAAATTAAAAAAAATCGATTCCTCTACTTTTTTCAAAATTTTGAGAAGTCGTCTTTCGACAATTCGTTTTTTTCAAATTTAAAAATGTTGGTTTTTTTGAGCCCATTGAGAATTTTTCGTCGCGACTTTCGACTCTTTTACGATTTTTTAGCATAAAAGGAATTTGAATAGAATAGAAGATGGTGACATTTATGTGTTTCAAAGCTTCTCGATGTGGTTGTACCGTTATGTGAAACGTCTCGGCTAGAAAAAAAGAGATCCATTGCCGTTAGGCTAACCATAAAATTGGCAGCACTCATTGAAGTTCACAACATGTGTGTTGTGGTATAAACCTGCAATCGGTATACTTGCTATTTATGATTCAATATAGGAGCCTTTGAAATAATAACTTTGATGTAAACCTAAATAGGCTTTGAATTTTTCTTTACGTGTATACTAGTCTTTTTAAAACCTTCACAAATATAACTTGAAATATTTTATACAAATTAAATCGTCTGTCGTGTGGCTATTTTAAATACAAGAATGTGGGATCACAAGGATCTGAATAGTCTAAGACCGTATAAAACTAGTGTTACGCTACTTTTCCCCCCATTGCAAATTCATAATATTTTTTGAAAAAAACCTTGACAAAGTCATTCATATTTTGCAAACAATTTGTAAAATTGTGCACTTTTTATTGCAATCGAAATCTATTAGTCGATTCTGATCACTATGAAATCATTAAAATTCGATTAGTCGATTCTAATCACTATGAAAAGTTGTTTTTGACTCGATATTCAAAAAACATGAAATTCGATTATTCGATTTTGAAAGTTACCATAAATTGACTTGTTTCACAAAAATTCGTTTAGTCGAAAAGACAATTTTCCCTAGCAAAGCATAGTTCTTTATGAAGGCCTCATAGTTGCTAATGGGATCCCTTGTCTATGCCCAAATCCTATCAGTCAAAGCTGTCAGGATATTTTCTTCTCACAAAATGCAAGGCAACAAGTTCCGCACGTTTAGTAATGAGGTACAGGCTATCAAACGGTAGAGAGAAGATGGTTCACTTCTTTAATACAAGACACGAATAGGATTGCTGGCGATTTGATCCTCGCCTCAAATATTCCGAAGTTCCATCTTGTAATAATAAATATAACTTTGCTTTTAGGTATGCCTTCTTTGTTCCACCTTGATGGAAACTTTTCCGATATCTGATATCGGTGTGATAATATGGTGTCTCTACGCACATTTCATGCTAAAAATATTAACAAACTGTTAATTTCGAAGCCCGCCTTGGATGGTCTTCATTAAAAATGCGGGTCTATAAAATTGGAAAGTATCAACTCTCCTGAAGACAACAAATTGTTAGGTTAGGTGGCAGCCCGATGTATGCCAGGCTCACTTTAGACTAATTCAGTCCATTGTGATACCAATATTGGTGAACTTCTCTCTTACCACTAGGTTAGTTAAAGTGGAGCCCGATTAAGATTCAGGCTCACTTAGACTATTCAGTTCATTGGTGTATAATGGACCCAAGCTTACCACTAAGTGTTGCCTCGATTCCATGTTAAGCTCAAATGACACAGGGACCTCCTTTTTATAGCCGAGTCGAACGGCGTTCCAAAATTGCACTGAAACCACTTAGAGAAGCTTGAAACCCTCAGAAATGTCACCAGCATTACTGAGGTGGAATAATCCACCCGCTGAAAAACTTTTTGGTGTTCGTTCGAAGCAGGAATCGAACCCACGACCTTGTATATCAAGGCGGGGCATGCTAACCATTGCACCAACGGTGGCTCCCCAAACAAATTGGTTTAGAAGAAAACAAAAAAAAATTAGAAGACGCTTTACAGCAGTACTGGGTTTGACATATACTTTGCCGTGATGAAACACTGAATATATCATCAGTTTCAAAAAACTGGCCATATTTGCGAAAATAAAATTTAATATGTTCGAAGTAACTATCTCTTTCATGATAAAGTCATTGTAGATTAGTGTATATCAAGAATTGAACTCTTTTGTTTTTCTATAAGAAAATCAATAATTAATGATACCGATATGACAGGCCATTGGAAATACTCAACAACTAAAGAGATGATAAGCAAGGCGCTAAGTAGCCAAACCATATGTAAACCTCATCTAAAGAGATCCAATTAAAGAAAACGGAAGAAAACTCCAGCCCCCGAGATAAAATAACAAGTGCCCAAAAAAATCCAAGCAGTCTTTTCTTTTTTTAAATTTGTAACTAATGAATCGATCAAACGCTAAATTTGATATCCATATCGCATTAACCACATTATAAAATTAATCATAAGCTTCCACCACAAGATGAGTCAAGATTTTATTAACTTATCCGTGTTGCTTCATCACCCACTACTATCGCCACTATACAATATTACCAAAAAGAATATGCAAAAGAAGTAATCAACACAAAACGCCATCTAGCTATGAAGAAACTACAAATGCGAGACACAACCGAAAACTGAAAGAACCAGACAAGACAACAAAGGAAAACTTCGTATTGAAAAAGGTAAAATACAAACAGTAATGCAATACAGGAAGCAACAGCAGGAAGACAGCTGTTAAAAAAACACGCTAAAAAATAACATGTGGTATCCGATTAAGAGAGAGAGAGAGGGGGTAGGGGTTACAATGGATATTGGAGAGGAGTTTCATTGGGTTTTGTTTTTCTATTAATTATTGATTCATCGATAGCACATGAAAATTCCAAAGATTAAAAAATCTACGAGAGGAGAATCGTTTGCTAAATCTTGAATATGTGGTCGGTTGGAATTTGAAAATGTTCAATATTTTTGCGAGTAATGTTGAAATATTAAAATCGCAAAATACTATCTGAAGATATATGATAAGACATCTATGATGGCAAGTTTTATTAAAAACTTGAATGGGGGAATACCCCAAAGAAAATTTTTACGAAAGTTTATGATTCTTTATAATAGATTATTAGAAGAAAAAAGTAAATCGTAAAAAAATGGCGATTTTAGCGCGGCTAAAGACTCGAACTTAATTACCCATCTTACAGTCCAAACAAGAAAGACTTCACGGCCAAATCAAACGAGCTTCATCCGCCATTTCGATTATTCTGGGTTAAAAAAGAAAGGATTATTTAGACACAAAAATTTAAATTTAAGGCAGCGAAGAAGTTCAATAAGCCTAACCTGAAAGAGTCGCAAACAACTCTTGAATGCTGTTTTTAGCAGGAAAGGAATAGACGCGAGCTCTTATCCTATGAAAGATATTACGCATTCGCTGAATTCATAAATTTGAAAAAATTCTATATACCAACGTCAATTTGGATTCATTGAAAATACTGATGAATACACCATATTTCTTTGGGAATACAACAATATAATGGAAATTTAATACAATAATCAAGGTTTAAGGGGCATAGCTATAGTAAGGAATATTGGCGCTTAATAAGTTAGGGGAATTCCTTTATACCTCTCAGAAATACTTTATACCAACGAAATTGGAAGAACATGGAAAATTCTTTTTGAAAATGGCTCCAAAAAAATTCCATCATAAGCTTCCCTTCTAAAAATTTCTGAAAACGTGCTGGGCGTTTGTCGTCCATCTTAGTTCATTATTTTCTATCAGAATAGAGACACTACTGCGTCTAAAGATGCGATGTGTTTAGATAAGATCTGGTAGTAGAGTAAGTTTTGCGGGCAAGCAAACAATGTGGATGCAAGCCAATGTGGGCCTTTTGTTACATATGGGGCTAACGCTGTCCTACGGACGGAGAAGTTGAATGACTAAACACGAAATATCTGCCTTGGGAAGGTAGTGAATTGTAATAAGAATCAAAAATCGAATTTTTGGACCTTTATAAAAATTTCGAAAAATTGGAAGGATATCTTTCCTTCGGATTAAACGTGTAACTTCCAACCGCCATCAGCTAACAGTGCCTCAAATGAAATCTGTTGAGGGCCTTGTAGGGATACCCAGGGATGGAAAATGCAGTACTTTAGTACTTTTTCAAATATTTTTTTTTCACCGCAGTCAGTACCTGTGATACCCCGTCCAGCGAATGATTTTTTTGACCTTTTGTGTAGAACCCCATTTTGAGGCCGATATCAGTATTTATGGTGACAATAGTTTTTGGACAAAATATTTTAATATTTTTAGAAAGTCGTTAACTAAACTTCTAATAGTCTTTTACAAATTGGCAAAACAGATAAAATTCATGCGGAAAGAAAATCTCGATTTTTTTTTTTTTTTTTTTTTTTTTTTTTTTTATTTTTTTTTTTTTTTTTTTTTTTTGTTTTTTTTTTTTTTTTTTTTTTTTTTTTTTTTTTTATTTTTTTTTTTTTTTTTTTTTTTTTTTTTTTTTTTTTTTTTTTTGTTTTTTTTTTTTTTTTTTTTTTTTTTTTTTTTTTTTTTTTTTTTTTTTTTTTTTTTTTTTTTTTTTTTTTTTTTTTTTTTTTTTTTTTTTTTTTTTTTTTTTATTTTTTTTTTTTTTTTTTTTTTTTTTTTTTTTTTTTTTTTTTTTTTTTTATTTTTTTTTTTTTTTTTTTTTTTTTTTTTTTTTGTTTTTTTTTTTTTTTTTTTTTTTTTTTTTTTTTTTTATTTTTTTTTTTTTTTTTTTTTTTTTTTTTTTTTTTTTTTTTTTTTTTTTTTTTTTTTTTTTTTTTTTTTTTTTTTTTTTTTTTTTGTTAACAGCCATATGTCAAAAAACACGATTTATTGAGAATGTTTAAGTCGAAAAAAAAAACATGCGATTCTATATTACGCTTCACACGAACACTTTCTAGATAATAGAAGTTATCGATCGAGTACTAAAATAATGCGAACCATTGCAGTCACTGGAGCATCGAAACTTGAGACAAAATTTAATACAATTTGATTTTTTTATAGAATTATTATAGAATTTTGTCAAAATTTTTTAGTTCCTCGTGTAAAAATTGGAGGAGCCAATCCTATAATAAAATAATATCAAAATTTTATCTAATTGGATCTGTTCATGATATTGGTTTCAGATATATATTAGATCTGCAACAGATATGCTATAATATGGTCGCTAGATCTGGTTAAATATAATCGCATGAATCTCATCATATAATAGTGTTAGGATAATCTAATTATATCTCCCAATTATCTAATTAATATACTGCTTGGATAGACCCATGGTATAGCAAACTATATCTAATAAGAATATGGTATATATAAATCATAAAGTCTGACTATATATGGGGTTAAATACGGTCCAAAAGAGTAAAAATTTTTTTGAATGGAGTTCCGTTGTTTTTTATATCGCAATTGATGTGAATTGCAATCCTTCAAATGTTCGAGATTTATTGGACACTTCTATCAAAAAAGTTATTGTTAATATAACGCAGTCTGTGACTATTTAAATTCAATCAAAAGAAGCAATTGTTCGTCTGTGGTCTGTTTAAAAAAACTTCTTCCTTTTTATTCCTTTTTGCTTTTTTTGTACTTTGGAAATAGAGACATCGATATTATTCTAATAAATGGGATATATATATATACATTTTCATGTTTCCATTAAATTCGACAAACCAATTCGGCCTTTAAGTGTGAACGACCCATCAGTCTCAACATATATTACCCATCCGAAAAAGGTTTTTACATTGATGCCGCTATCCGGAAATAAATATAGTTTGTCGAATTTAATTTCGGCCTAGGCCGCTATCATGTACCTTTATTATCGGAAGGGTTCCAAGATGTGGTTTATGGTTGGTGAATAAACTGATTATATTGTTTAGGGTTGATAGTTTTTGCTGCAAGTAGAGGATGCTGAATGAGAATGTGGTAATTCCGAACGTGCGTCCATCCATGGTTCGTATATTTTCCTCTGTTGGTTAAGCCTTACACTGTAGTTAAGTCAAGTTGTATGTTTTAAGCTGCAAGTAAAAACACATAAAAATTTTATTTTATAGAAAATTTTTTGTCAAAATTTTAATTTCTAATAAGAAAATTTTGTCAAATTTTTATTTTCTATAGAAAAATTTGTTAAATTTGTATTTATAGAACATTTTGTAAAAAATTTTATTTCTATAGAAAATTTTGTTATTTTTTGCTATAGACAATTTTGTCAAGTTTTATTTTCTATAGAAGAATTTTTGTCAAAAAATTTTATTTCTAATAGAAAATTTTGTAAAAAAATTTCTTATAGAAAATTTGTCCGAAATTTTATTTTTTGTTTACAATTATTTATAATATGATATTGTCAAAATGTTATTTCCTATAGAAAAATTTGTCAAAAATGTTATTTCTATAGAAAATTTTGGCAAATTAATAATTTTATAGAAAAATTTTGGGCAAAAAATATTTTCTGTTGCATTTGCATTATATATCGTAGAATTTTGTCTTTTCATTGTTTCCCCTTATTTCTATAGAAAATTTCTCAAATTTTATTTCTTCGAAAATGTTGGCAAAATTTAAATTTATGTAGGCAATTTTATTTTTTGAATTTTGTAAAATGTTATTTCTTTTGTTTTTTTTTTTTTTAGAAAATTTTGTAAAAAAATTGTGTTTATTTACTACAGGAAATTTAGTGAAAGTAATCATGAATTCTATATTCTACAACCTGTGGCAACCGTGATTACAATAATTACGGTAGTCTTTGTCAAGATATCAACTAAAAAAATTAAAAATGTGAAAAGATTTAAAACAAAATTTTGCTTTCTGAAAAAATGCAGTCTAAATGGAGCTCTTGACAATAATCTCCAGAATGCAATTTTTGTATGAAATTTTAGTTCAAAGTAAAAATTTTTTCGTTAAAAAAATACCTTTTTTGCACTTTCATCCCTGGGGTATACCCTGCCTAATAAAGAGGATCTTTTAACGCTGATTACTTTCTAGAAAACGAAGGCAAAGGGTGACGAGCCCCCATTGGTCCGAAGTTATCAGACGAAAAATAATGAGTTAAAATTGGTCCCTTTAAAACAAATATTCAGGTATGGAGCTCTGAGTCCTATCAACACTACAGTTACTCTTCCTTTAGTTTAAAAATGCAAAGGAAATGCACTGCCGAAGAGGCAAGGTTATCTAATGTATTCAAATGCAAAAAAGAACAAGATTAATAATTAACCAATATTTGGAGTGCAATTACTTACAAACCGTTTTGTGAAACTCCGTGGGCTTGTATGTGTGCTTATTAGTGAATAAAAATAAATAAAATAAATAAACCTTAATAAATAAAAAAAAACAAAAGTAGCGTGCAAAACCAAATTGCCTACTTCCTACGATATCGTTATATCAAGCGTTAAAATGAAAAAGTAAGTCTAGTTCATATAATTCCGCAAAGATATTTTGAGCAATACCATGATTGTTCCTTATCCCATTCGGAACTGAACCTATCACACCGTTTTCCTAATATTGATACAAAGACTCAGAATATGAATGATGAATTTCAATGAATGTTGTTCAATATCATGTAATTCACAAAACTGAATATCTCCTATGAATGGTCCATACACAATAGTCAATTGATTCAGAGGGATTCACGTGATAAAGGAAATGTGCAATGTCGGAAAAATGTAGCCAAACCGAACAACACAAATCAAGTATATAATTCGAACTAAAACTACAGCCTGATGCCAAAAAGGTTGGTGGATTATGAGGTATTGTGTAGAAGTTCACGTTCCAATTTTGAAATAGAGAAACTTCATCAAACTCGGAAGGAGTTTTAGACAAAAAAATTAACTCATAGATATTAACATTTTTTCTATTGGCATTGC
>PGFW01024249.1:0-15299 GCA_003123925.1 Haematobia irritans
TAGTTAATATTAGGTTAAAAGTTGGGCAGGCCTGATTTATTTTTTTCAGGTTTCAACTTAAGGGTCTTATTTCAAGGGTTCATTGGTTGATTAGAGTTTTGTATTTTTACAATTAAAACTGGATTAATTTTCAGGGGAGCAGGTTTAAAAAACAAAATTTGTTTAGTTATTAAAAAAAAAAACTCAAGCTTAACACCTTGAAAAAAAGGGAAGAATTTTTTTTTTTCTTTTGAAAGGAAACGAAATTTTAGGACAAAGCAAAAGATCTCCTTTTTGGGTTTGGCTTAAAAAAAAAAAATTTTTATTTTATATATTTATTATTATTTTTTTTTTACTTGCTTTAAGGAAAAAAGTTAAAAAAAAATAGTAGAAGGAATAGTAGGTGAGAAAAAATTTGGATTTTTTCATGGGAAAAATTTTTTCGGGGCTTAATTCTTGTAATTGGCGGGATAATTACCTTACCAGAGAAAAAAGGGGGGGAAATTTTGGTTTGGTCTGGGGGGGGGAAATTTCCTTTCCGGAGGAGGGGAGTATTTTTTTTTCTATATTCTTAATATTTTTATGGCGGGGGATTTTTCGATTAGTGTGGGGATTTAGTGGTACTAGTTCATTTCAAAAAATAAAATGGGGTATATTTTTTTCTCATGGGGGAAAAAATTACTTTCCAAAATATTTAAAAGCGGTTTAAATTATTTTGGATTTTTTATTTTCTTGTATGGGTAGGAAAAAAATTAATTTTTTTCACCTAGAAAGAAAAATTTAATTTTTTTTTTCCAAGGATTTTCAGTTAACCAAAGGGCAAAAAAATGTAAAACAAGAAAAACTAAAAAAAAAAATTGTTTCAAAAAAAAAAAACCCCAACGATTTAATTAAGAAGAAAAATTTCCATTTTGAAAAAGGAAAAAAGGATTTTTTTGGGGGGGGGAACCCAGTTTTGAATTTTTCCCTTGGTTTATTTAATTAGTGGTTAAACGGCCTTTTCAAAAATTTTGCGTGGGGGAAATTTTTTAATGTTTTTTTCAATTAAAAGCTACATTGAAAATGACTGGGGAAATTTTAAACTGGATTTGGTTGAATTAAAACTCTCTAAAAAAAAATTTTTGCTTGTACACAATAGTGGAGGATTTTATTTTACCTTTTCATTTATTAGCCTCACTCAGGGTGGCCCCCCCAAAAGTGTGTCATAAAAGGGGGTTGTTCCCACATTTTTTTATTTTAATTTCTTCCAACCTCGGGATGGGGGGACGATTGAACTTAGGAAAAAAAAAACTGTTTACTTTGCGGTTCCTCTTCTACATGGGGACCGGGATTGGGGTTTCTGGAAAATTTTAAACAAAATTCACAATTTTATTGATTGGGTCATTTTTTTTTAATTATTGGCAATTATTTGGAAAAAAAATATATTTCGTGGCAAAAACGATTTGGACCCCTTTTTTTTTTGCGTTTTGCAAGGCCTCAGGTGAGTTTTTCTAATTTTAATTCTTTTAAATAATTTGTTGTAAAAGCTGTTAGTTTTTCTAGGGATAGATCAAGGAAAGTCGAAGCCACAAAAAAAAAATTAAAAAAGAAAAAAAAAAAAACAAAATGGATTTTTTTCATTTTTCAGGGTCAAAGGACATTTATTCCAAGTTTCACTCGCCATTTGCTTTTCCAAGGGTTTCTTTCCTAGGACAATTGAATGAAATTTTTGGGGACAATGGGCAGGGCATTGGGTAAAACAAAATGGGGGGGGGGTTTGGTTTAAATTTAAAAATTTGGAATTTTTTCTGGGAATACGATTTGGGGGGGAATATTTATTGCTTGTGTTTTTCCAATTGTCCCCCAACAAAACCCACTCACTTTACCTTCATTTTCCACCTTTCACTCCAAACACCAAATCTACCTTTATCTTTTGTTCAGGAACTTTCCATTTCCAAATTTTTGCCTGGGAAAAAAAATTTTCAGTTTTTGGGTTTGATTTCCCCACAAAAAAAAAGGTTGCTATCAAAAAGCAATTTTTTATGTGATTTTTTTTTTAAACACCAAATTAATTTTGGCCTGTTTTTTTACCCATTTCTTTTGGGACTACGTTTTCTGTTTTTTTTATCCGTTTTGGGGTTCAAGTTTTTCATTTTCAGGGGGATTTCAATTTTTCGGGAATTTTGCGGGGGATTTGCCTAATTTTTCCGGGAGGTGAGCTCCGGTATTTTCGTTTACCATGGGGGGAATATTATTTTTTTGGTTTCCAATGTACCAAATTTGTTGGGGGGAATTTTTCCCCCTAGGAGGGGCCTTGGTTCCGTCCCGCTTGGTGCGATCTGTTATTATGTTTAGAGTTGAAATTTGGGGCATGTTTGTTCTTTTCGGTTCATTTCAATTCATCGGTCGGGGATTCGACGTTTTATTGTAATTTTTCCGATTTCCTATTTTTAAGGGGAAAAATACGCATAGGAAGGGGGGACAAGGCAAGCCGCCCGCCAAACACCAAACCCCCCAAAACCCGGCTTACTAAACAACAAACAAAGTGGTTTTAGGGGTGGTTTTTTGCATTTTTGTTTTGCTTTTGGTGTTTGTTTTTGTTCTGTTGTTTTTTCTATAAAACCAAAAAAAACACCCACATTCAAAAAAAAGTTTTCGGAGGGGGGACCTCTTGCCAAAAAAAAAAACCAAAAAAAAACCGGTCTTTGCTTGAAGGTTCCAACTAGGTTATTTTGCTGTTTCGAACTTTTCAATTAAAAATTTGCATTTTTTGATTTTTTTGTTTTAAGGAAGGGGTTTGGTTTATTGTTTTTTAAAAGGGCTTATGGGGGGAATGGGGTGGGAAATTTTTAGGCCAACTCTCACCCGAACGTGGAGGATTAATTTATACATTTCGAAAAGGGGCCAAAACTTTGCAAAAAACCGGATTGTTTAGCGGTTTAGGGGTTTTTAGGGTGGCCAAGCCCGGATGTATCAGGGCTTTTTCCCACTTAAGGGGGGACTATTCAGTTTCCAATTTGTGGATTTACCACCAATTGTGTGGAACTTTTCTTCCCCCTTATCACTGCGAAAAAGTGCTTCTGGCCCGGATTTTTCCATGTTCTAAATTTAAATTTGACAAGGGGGACCTCCTTTTTTTTTATATTAAAAAGCCCCGAAAAGGGCCGAAACGGGAAGTTTCCACATTTGCAGTGGAAAAAAACCCCACTTTAAAAAAAAAAGGCTTTGTAAACCCTCAAGGGGAAAATATTAAAAACCCAGCATTACTGAGGTGGGGATTTAATCACCGGCTTGAAAAAACTTTTTTGGTGATTTCGGTCGAAGGGCGCAGGGAAAAAATTGGGAAAACACGGGAACCCTAGGGGTGTATTGCAAAGGCAAACATTGCTTAAAAAAAACCATTGCCACCCACGGGTGGCTTTCCCCCAAAAGATGTTACAGAATGGGGGGGGACACAAGGGCGGGGAACACCACCAAAACCCGTGGGTTCGAAAGGGATTTTTTAAATTGGGTTTACCAGCAAAAAAAATTTGGGAAGTACTTTTCTTAAAAGGAACAACTTTTCAAAAAAAGGCACTTTCCAAAAAAAATTTTGTTTTTTTCTATCAAAAAGATGTTTTTCCTTAATTTAAAATTACTCAGAAAGTTTCTTTTTTTGATTCAAATTTTTTTACAAAAAACCTCGGTTTTTTTTTCAAAAAATTTATTTAAAATTGGGGTAGTTTTTTCTACTCTTTTTTTGTTTTTCATAATAGGCTAAAAAAGGAAGTAAAAAAAGGGCATTACATTTTTTTCGGGAAAAAAAAAAAATTTGGGCAAAAAATTTCCCATTCATAGTTAAATTTTGCGGGGAAATTTTTGGGGAAAAAATATTTGGAGGGGTTTTCCAAGCGTTTTCTGATTTTAAGGCGTTAGAAAATGCATTAAAAAAAGGGGCCATAAAACAAAAATTTTAAAGAAAATTATTTATTTTATTTTCCAAAAAAAATATACAAAAAAAAAATTATTTTTTCACATCCAAAACCCACTTGAATTTTCGGGGAAAGCTGGCCAAACCTTTAAAAAGAAGTTTAATTGCATATTTCAGTTGCAAAGATGGGCAGTTTTTTCCAATAGTTTTTGGGGGACATCCGTCCGCTTTACGACAAAAACCCTGGGGGGAAAAAACCTGAAATTATTTAAGCAATTTAATAAGAGAGGTGGGTGAAATTTGGCTGGAGAAAGTAATGCGGCTTTACAAAGGCCCAATTATTTGGCATTAATAATATTTTATCTTTTCAAGGACCAGGTTCCAAAATAACCTTGCAAATAAAAAAATTCCCTTTGGGTCTCTGTTGTTCCTCCAAAAAAAACTTCCGAAAAAAAAACGGCCATCGGTGACTTTGCTGGCAAAAAATCCTCTTCAATTTTTGAAGATGGGAGACATAGGAAGGGGCAAGCCAAACAAAAATTATTTTTCACCTAATAAATGGGTTTTGCCTGGGCCATAGGGGAAACATTTTACCAAGGGGAAAAACTTTTTGCGAAAGAGATTGAAGCTAAAGGCCAAAGGCTAGGGAACTTTACTTTACATATTTTTTTCCAGTGGGGGGAAAAAAACTAGAATCTGTTTGGTATGGGGCCTCTGGATTAACCTTCAAGAGGCTTCTTTACTGGCGTTTGAGAAGGGCTGTCATGCATTGGGGCCAAACAATGTTCGAAATTTGGGTGGGAGAATTTGTTAAGGGGGTTTGTTTAACGGAACCCACCAAAAGGGCAAAAATTTATTTGGCCCCATTTTTAAAAACTTTAAACCGCGGGCGCCACACTAGGATTTTATGCTAGTGTTTCTTTCGGGAGGGGGACCCGCCAGGATATTTACTCCCGGGTAATCTGCCTGAATTTAGGCGATTTTGCAAAAAAACTTATTGGTTGCGAAGGTAATAATTGGGGGGGGGGACTTATTGGTATGAAGCTTGTCATGATGCGGAAAGGAAAGGGAATCAAATTAAAACACCTTCTTGTGTGAAGAGTTTTGGGATTTCTGGGGCATTTTTTGTTTGTTTTAAGGGCGTAAAGGCAAAATTTTTAGGGTGGGGCATTTATAAACTTTCAGATTTTTTACCTGGGAGCGGGGGGGGGACCTTGGAAAAAAACGTTAAAAACTTAAAAGCCAGTTCTGCTTAAATGGTTTTTGGAAAACCATCTGGTTGGTTCCAAAACAGAAGGGAAAAAATTAATTCGCGGAGGGAGGTTTCAACGGGTTTTAAAAATAAAGGGAAAAGTGCCATTTATTGTAAAATAGGGTTTACTTTTTAGTTAAATGTGGTACTCACAATTTGGACTTTGGGGGAAAATAGGGGTCTAAAGTTTGGGAACCTTGAATCTTTAATTTTCGGGGCTTTGCCAACTTTAAAACCCTAAAACTTTAAAAAAACCTAAACCTAACCTTACGGTGAAACAAAAAAAAACCCGATTTGTTAAATTTTCAAAAACGTTTGCCAAACCCAAATTTTTGCACCCACTTTCCTTAATCCAAAAAAAAAAGAAACATTTTCACTTTTTAACTTATTTTTTTTTGGCGGGACGGACTTGGCTGCCATTTACCTTACACTCCAAAAAAAAAAAATTTGGGAACCTATTTGGGACACTTTTAAAGTCCAAATTAAATTTTCTATTTGGAGTTTTCAAATTTGAAGTTCGTTATTTTGGTTTTTTTCAAATTAGGACTTAAAAAAAATTCCAAAACATTATTTTATTTCTTTATTGGCTTTGAAAAATTTAATCTTGGGGGAAAATTTGTCAGTTTGGCCCATGGGCAGGGGACCCCGGGTTTTAGGGCTTTACTACAGGGAAAAAAATTTTTCGTTTTTGCAATATTTTTTCAGGGGGGGGTTTCCACCATTTGTTTTTTTTCCCGCTTTTTTTATAAACACCAATGTTTTAAGAAGGGGGTAAAAAAAATTGCTTCAAAAAATTTATTATATAATTTTGGACGCATCTTAACCGTGTTGATCGCATCCCCCATAAAATTTGGAAAGGGGGGGGATAACAAAAAAAATCAAAAATGTACGGACAAAAACTTTATGGGCACTAACAAAAGGGGAATTAAAAATTAAAAAAAATGGGGAAAACAAAAAACATGGGCCAAGGTGGGGCCAACAAAAAAAAAAAATTGTCAAAAAAAAACAACTAAGCAGAAAAAAAAAAAAATTTTTTTTCCCCAAATCAAAAAATTAAAAAAAATTTAATTGGACCTTAATTACTTTTTTTAATTGTAAATTTTTTCTTTTCTTGATTTTATTTTTATTTTAATTAAAACCAAAAATTGTTTAAATTAATAAAAACATGGTTTTAACTTTTTTCAACCATTTTTTTAAAAACTTTCAATTTTAAAAATTTTAAGGTTGGAAAAAAAATTTTTGGTTTTGATATTGGGGTTTTTCTTCTATACTTTAAACCAAAAATGGGACAATATGGTTTACTTTAATGTTTTGGCAAAACAAAACGGGGGCAAACCCGGCTCCTTATTAAATGTTATGTACTTTGGTTAATAAAAAGAAAGGTTAATTAATTAAATTTTGGCCTTTGACTTTCCATACTTTCATTAAAATGTTTCAAGGTATTTGGCCTTTTTGGGGACTTTCCATTGACTTCATTTGCGGGGGGACTGTTTCCGACTTTATATTTTTCCTTTGTATTAAAAAAAAAAAAACCATTCACCCATTCTTTTCAAAATCTCTTCTTAAAAAGAGGGCCATTTTAAGGGGAAAGTAATTTTTTGGATTCAAATTAAAGTGTTTTTCCAAGGGAGGATCCTAATTTCATCCCACTTTACCAGCCGCCCAAAAAAAAGTTCCTTTTCATTTCCCTTTACTCGCCAATTTACTCCCCTCGTTTAAAAACTTTTCTTTACCCAAATGTTGGGAAGTGGTAGTTTTTTTTCACAAGTTTTTATTTTGCTTGATAAAAAAAAACTTTCTTTATTGTTTAGGGGTGCCCACTTTTGGTTTGCTTTTCTGGAATGGATGGACCGGATTGGTTGAAGGGTGGAGTGGGACGGTACGGTGGGTGGTTGGCAAAATGCTTAAGTATATGGCTGGGTAGTGCAAAATAGTGGGCTTGGGGGGACTTTTTTGCCTTTGGGCCTGGCCACACATACACCCCAACACTCTCCCACACCACCATTATGGCGTGGGCATTTGTTGGGTTTAGTGGGCTGTTTGCCCAGAGTTTGTGATGTATTAAAAAAAACCAGGGGGGAGACCATTTTTTTTTGCTCTACTGGAAATTTGGAGGTTTCGGGGATTTAAAATGTTTTAATGCTGGTTTAAACCTTTCTTGGGGTTTTTTTCGTTACCAACATTTTTTTCTTCGGCATATTTTTTTATTTTTCTTTACGTATTTTATTTTTTTTTTTTGGTTTTTTAAATTTTTTCATTTAACCAAAAAAAAAACCGACCTTAACTTCAAAATTTTCTCGGGGTTTTTGGCGTTTTCAACCATTTTGGTTTCTATTTTAAAAGACTTGGCCTGAGGGGTAAATTGTTTTGTTAAGGGAAGCTAATGTTTAACTTTTACCCTCTTGTCATTTAGTAAAAAAAGAGCTTCCTTTGGTAGGTCTTTTTTGCTTCCTAAACATTAGGGAGGGGGAAGAAAGGGTAGTTTTTTGGAGGGTTAGGGGGATGTTAGTGGTTTTTACAAGAGTTGTAGGGTAGATCGGTTTAAAAGTGTGGGTTAGGTAATTTTTTTCTTCCTCTCTCTCTCTTTAACTTGATTATTTTTTTTTTTCTGGTTCATTTTTTTAATTAAATTTTAAAAGGGGGTTTTTTTGCGCATAGGAAAGGTTAAACCAAAGCGTTTTTTCGAAAGAAAAGGACAAAGGATGGTCAATACCTAAAGAAAGGGACCTATTCAGGCGGGATTTCCATTTCATCTTTTTTTCCAAAGTGGGCAGCTTTCCCAAAGAAAAAAACAGTGGGAAAGGGGACCCAAATTGGGAGTTATGTTTTTTTGGTGTTACAAGGAAAGGGGGTGGCCACCACCAACGCAATTTTTACCAACTGCCTTCCCAACTTTTAGTGGGGCAGGATGGAGTAGGGCAGGTTTGGTTTTTTAAATTTTTCTTTAAGAGGCATTTAAAAGGAACATTTGTTTTTGGATGGGGAATTTCTTGGGATTGAGAAAAGGTTTTGGAAGGAATGGGGCTTTTACTTAAGGTTTTGCAAAAAAAGGCCTTTTCGAGGGTTCAAAAATGGGAGGAGATTAAAATTGGTGGGAAAAATGTTTCGGTAAAGGGAAGGCGCCTTTTCAGTTAAAGGGACCGTTTCAAAGATTTCAAAAAGAATTTTACTTTACCCCAAACCAGGGGAAAATTTTATTTGTTTTGGGGTACAAAAAAAAGGGGGGAATTTTCATTGTCCATTAAAAAGTTTTTCGGTTTAAGCTTAGCACAGAAAGGACCGAATTCTCTGGAAATCAAAGCTTTTTCCTTTTGATTCCAAAAAAGTCGAATTAAAAAAGTATTTTCCCATTTGATGTTAAATTTTGGTTTTGCTCTCAGATGGCTAGGAGGATTTTATTTCTCCTTAGGGTTTCGGAAGATTAAATTTTTTAATTTTTTTTTAACCAAAACTTTTTCCATTTTATTTTTTTAAAAATTTTGAAAAAAATTCCGAATATTGGAATTATTAATCAGGATGGTTTTTGGAAAAAAAACCAATTGGCCAGTATTAATGCTTATTAAAGAATTTTAGGTTTTTTAACATTTCCACCCTTTGGGGGGGGACAAAAAAAACCCATTATTTTTTTTTTCATATTTATTTGTTTTTGAAGGGTATTCAAACTTTGGGGTCCATACACTAAAAAAAAAAACAAAAAATTTTTTGCTTTTATTTTTCAAAAAAGATTTTTGGGAATTTCTCCAATTAAAAGGATTTTTCGTTTTACTTGGAATTCCGCAGGCAAAAATTAAGGCTTTTTTAACAATTAAATACATTTGTAAGTGACTTATGTAGTTTTTTATCTAGGATCAAATAAAAATTTAAATTACTGATACAAGATCTACTTCCCAAAAAAAGTGAACCACGTGGACACGAAAATGTACGGTTTATTTTTAGAAAATTTTTAACTAAAATAAGTTTTTCTAATTGGCAACATATTTACAAATAAGTTAATTACTTTTTGTCAAAATGGAAAGAAAAAATTTATTAAAAAATAATTTAATTTTTTTTCTCTTGCTTTTACGAAAATTTCATATGTTGAAAGAAAAATTGTATTTAAAATTCGTTAAAATGTATTCAGCGCTATACGAAGTTCATGACAGGCTACAAATTTTTAGTAAAAATTTACTCATTTGAGAGACTTTGAATCTCAATTTAAGCAAAACTTCAGCCATTTTAGGAAAAATATGAACTATTTTTATTTTTTTAGTAAAATTGTGCACTATATTTGTATTACAACTTTTTTATACCTCCACCATAGGATTGGCGGTATATTAACTTTATCATTCGTTTGTAACACATCGGAATATTTGCTCTAAGGACCCCATAAAGTATATATTATTCTGGGTCGTTGCGTGAAGTTTCTGAGTCGATACTGAGCATTCAGTCCGTCCGCCCGTCTGTTGAAATCACCGCTAACTTCCGAACGAAACATGCTATCGACTTGAAACTTGGACAAGTAGTTCGTTATTGATGTAGTCAGATGATTATTGCAAACTGGGCCCATATCGGTCCACTTTTTACGTATAGCCCCCATATAACGGGAGCCCAAATTTGGCTTGCGATTGCTTCTAAGAGAAGCAAATTTTCATCCGATCCGGCTGAATTGGATACATGGTGTTAGTATAATTGGTCTCTAATGACCATGCAAATTTGCGTTCCATATCGGGTCCAAATTTACATTCATAGCCCCATATAAACCGATCCCCCGCATTTGTGCTTAGCGGAGCCTCTAGAGAAACAAATTTCATTTCGATTCCGGCTGAATTTTGCGTACATTGGTGTTAGGTATATTGTTCTCTAACAACCATGCCAAAATTGGTTCCATATCGCGGTCCATAATTTAATAGCCCCCATATAAACGTATCCCCATATTTTACCTCTGGTAGGCCTCATTAGAGGAGCAAAATTCATCCGATCCGCGTTGAAATTTGGTACGTGGTGTTAGTATTATGGTCTCTAAACAACCATTGCAATAATTGCGTCCATATCGGTTTCATAATTATATATATTAGCTCCCATATAAATCGATCTACAGATTTGTCCTCCGGAGCCTCTTGGAGGAGCAAAATTCATCCGATCCGGTTGAAATTTGGAACATGGTGTTAGAATGTGTTCTCTAACAAACACGCAAGAATTGGTCCACATGGGTCCATCATTATATATAGCCCCCATATAAAACCCGTTCCTCAGATTTGATCTCCGGAGCCCCCTTGGAGCGAGCCAAAATTCATCCGCATCGCGTTTGAAATTTTGCAACCGTGGTGCTTAGAATAAGGCCGTCCTAATAACAACCATGCCAAAATCTGTCCATTATCGGTCTATAGTTATATATAGCCGATTTTCCCAAATCACACAAAAATTGTCCATATTCGGTTCATAATCATGGTGCCACTCGAGCCAAAAAATAATCTACCAAAAATTTTTATTTTTATAGAACACATTGTTCAAAATGTTATTTCTTATAGAAAATTTTGTCAAATTTTATTTCTATGGAAAATTTAGATTAAAATTTTATTTCTATAAAAATTTTTTTCCAAATTTTACTTCTTATGAAAATGTTGTTTCAAAATTTTATTTGTGTTCAACATTATTTCTACAGAAACGGGTTAAACTTTAATTATATACGTATTTAATCGGCCTTCTTTTAGCTTTAATAATACTATTATACGTATGGCCTACCTTGTCAATTTAGATAGACGTTTAGGAGTTTTAAGAATTACCTTGCCCATTGGCAAGTGTTTACCGCCAAACCAAACGTTAATTCGCATTTGTGGTATAGTCAGTCTTTCAGTAGAAGTTTCTACGGCAATCCATTGGATGAGGGTACTTACAACGACTTCGGCCTGAACCGAACTCTACGGCCGTATATACTTGTTTTATCTATTTTTAGTTCACGTCATTAAGTGAGGCTATCAAAAATTAATTCTCAAATCAAGGGAACATTATTACTTCCATATGCTAGGCGCAAAATTTATCTAAAAATTCAAACTAATCTTCATGAACTAAAATAAAGTTCAGTTGGCATTAGAGCCCCTTTTTCTGGGTTATATTATCAAATTTTCAATCACCTTATTGTGATATATTATAAAGTTATTCACGTACCAAACAGATGCCACTAAAATCCAAATTATAATAGATACGTAATTTCAATAAAACTGTTTCTTAATTAAAAAAAAAAGAAAAAATTTAACCAAAGAGTGCATAATCTCAACATAAGTCTCAGCCTTGAAGCTTTTTTATCATAAATCTAAAGTTTGAATATATCAGTTAATTTGAAGACGATTTCTTTAATTTAAAAATATTTTTCTTTTCTCTTAGGAAATTTAGTCCAAAGACATACAACTTCAATGGAGGGACACAAATTTCAAAGATTTGTGTCCAAAGAGTTTTTAAAGCAAAGACTTATTTTTAATTTATTTTTTTTTCTTTTAATTAAAATTCAATTATTTTAAAGAAATTTGTTCTAATATGTAGTAAATTGCGATAAACTTCTTTTTAGCATATTTTAGGCCTATATTTTTAGGGTCCAAAAGAAGGTTTGTTGTGTGAATTGTGTATCCCAAAATTAAGGTTAGGTAATTTTTAATATTAAAAAATATATATATTTTTCAGTTTAACTTCAATGATGTCTACATATTAGATATCATTTCCCGATTTGTTCCACATATTTTTGTATGGGCCTTAAAAATTTCCCCACTGTGTTTTTCATTCCTATCTTCAATTTCAAGTTCTCATATGAGCGTATCTAAATCTATTTATCCGAGTTTTCCGTTCATATGTCTGTCCATCGGACACTTTGTGGTTTACGTACAATCTCGATGACTACCTAGTCAAGTATTAATGTTGCCTTTAATTATTTGATAGTATTTCCAATGTTATAGCGATTTACTTATAACGATCATTTCCCCATTCATATGGCTTTAAGAAAAACATCAACATAAAGGTTACTCATTATCTCCACCATATATACAAAGGGGGTATGTAGCATATTAAACTGCACTGAACTGAATTGAAATTGTAGAGCAAAACAATTTCTTATTGTTTAAATTACATGTGAAGCATCTTGAGTTTGTAATAAATGGATTTATTATGCAAAAATTATTCATACCTCTAACTCTATAGTAATTCGAATTTGAACATAACCCCAAATGAATCTAAGAAATCAGTTTTAATTTAAACTAACCTAAATATATCAATTGCCATAAGGAGTAAACCAACCCAATTTAGAATGAAATTATTATCCTTGTTTAAAGCTGTTTCCCGCTTTATTTATTTATTTTAAAAAATATAAACTCATTAATAAATTTTATATTTAAATGGGAAAGATTAATAATAACAAAGGTTTTACTAACCCCTGATATAATACCCGTCCTCACCACCTACTGTTTTGGTTACAGGGTCTATAATAAGTTTGTGCATTTATATGTAGGTTCAGATTAGGTGGCCGCAGCCGATGTTTATTCAGGGCTCCATCTCTAGACTATTCAGATCCATTGGATACCACATTGAGTGACTTCTCTCATATTCATTTCTCTCTATTTGCATTTGTATTGTAACGCCAAGAAGCGAAAAGTCTGCAGACCCATCGTTTTAGATTACTCCGATCGTCACTTTTTAGAAATTAAATTCTGAGTCCGATTTAGTGAGTGTCGTCTGGTATGCTCTGCGCGTCTGTCTGTCTGCCGTCTGTCTGTCTGCCTGCTCTTGTTCATGTATTATGTGCTGCAAAGTACAGGTCGCCAGTTTTGAAGTCTATCGCCTCAAATTTGCATAGGGTCGTTTTTTGAGATAAAGACAATCGCATTTATTTTGAAAAATCGGTTCAGATTTAGATATAGCTGCCATATATATTTATCCCCGATGTGGTCATACTTGGCGTGTTTATCAACCGATGTTCTTCAAATTCAGTACATCCGAATATTTTGGGAGTCTCGAGAAACTTGCAAAATATCAGCCAAATCGGTTCAGATTTAGATATAGCTCCCATATATATCTTTCGTCCGATTTAGACTCATATGACCACAGAGGCCAAAGTTTACTACCGATTTTCGTGAAATTTTGCATAGAGAGTAGAATTGACATTTACCACATGCTTGTAAATTTCCGATTGAAATCGTTCAGATTTACATATAGCTCCATATATATATCTTTCGTCCGATTTGAACTTATATGGCCTCAAAAGCCAAAGTTATGCCGTGATTTGGTTCAAATTTTGCACAAGGAGTACGTTTAATAGTATGGGTATGAGTACCAAATTTGGTTGAAATCGGTTCAGATTTAGATATAGCTCCCATATATATCTTTCGCCCGATTTGCACTTATATGGCCTCACAACCCAGAGTTTTTCAGTGATTTCTTTCAAATTTTGTCCGAGAGGTACGTTTAATGGTATCGTAACATATGTGTGGCACAATTTGTTAAAATCGGTTAAGATTTACATATAGCTCCCATATATATCTTTCGTCCGATTTGAACTTATATGGCCTCAAAAGCCATGACTTGCTTCAAATTTTGTACAAGGAATACGTTTAACAGTATAGCTCCCATATATATCTTTCGCCCGATTTACACTCAAATGTCCACGGGTGCCAGAGTTATACTCCCTTTTTGCAGAGATAGCAGAATTGTTATTCTAACTATGCATCAAATTTAGTCAAAATCGTTTCAGATTATATATAGCTCCCATATATACTGTCTCTTATACACACCAGAATTGGGAAAATATAGTAGACTATTTCATATTTTAGACCCATTTTCAATGGGATTTTCCTCCAATTGACTGCACTCAAAAAAAAAATGAACTCTCTATTTCACTAAAGCCAATTTAACTTTCGTTTAGTTCATGGAATTATTATGTTTGGAGAAGTTTCCTTCTACTCTTAATAATTTTTTGTGTACTTAGTTAAATTAACTGAAACCGAGAAAAATATACACAAATTAAGCTAAATCGTGTCTCCACAAAATATTCAATATTTCTTTAAACTTGAAATTTCTGTTTTTAAACATGAACTGCGTATGCACTAAAGCATTCTTGCAAATTTTGAACTTCCAATTTTTTCCTTCAAACTACAAAATTTTCTTTAACAAAAAAAACTTAATTATGTCTAATAAATTTTCTTGAATTTGTCGAAAAATTTTACTAATTTTTATGACATCGGCGTGATGCCAGCGTTTGTTATACTGTTTAGTAAAAATTTTCTAAAAATATTCAAAAATTTCCAAAATTAACCGAAATTGTTCTTCCTGGTGGGTTCACTGTTTTTTCAGTGTGGATAGTTTCCACAGAGAATATATTCAATATGATATTTAAGTTTGTCAAATTTGTTCTAATTTGGTTCAGTTTTAGATAAAACCTCCATATATTCGTTCTTCCTGTTTATACAAATAAAGCCAAATTCCCACACTTTACACAAAATTCTGTGATGATTCCCCCATATCTTAGTCATATCCTACACACTGTAATGCCAGACTTTCTACAGAACGGTTGAGTTTTAAATACATGCTCAAGTCGCCCGACTTGACCAATAATACATCACAACCCACACTTGACCACATATCTTGGCAAGATCTAACCAATATCCTTGTAAAATCGTCACTGCTGACGATTTTACAAGGATAATTAGGATATTTAAATTTTTATTTATTTATTTATTAATTATCTGATTGACCTCAGTTTCGTATTTATTTATTTAAATTATATTAACTACTACCATGTATATCAATTTTCTCCTCTATTTCGTCATTTCCAAATAAAAAAAAAATTAAAATTATTTGACCATTTCAATTAAAAACATTACTAACTACAATTGATACATCTAATAGAAAACTTCATTGCCAAATATGTTTTTTATTGTTAAATAACTTCCACCTTTGGCTTTGGTAAATTTAGCAATTAATGAAGGTGATGATGGGCATTTGCATCATCAACCTCATTGTTTAGTAGCCTATCTAGGTAGCGGTTTTACGATTGAAATGAATCAACAATATATTTAAAATTGTATTTTGTGTAATCATTAATTAAACTCCAAAAGTCAAGTCAAAACAATATGGGGTGGAGGAATCATTCGGATTGAAATAATCAAGAAATAAACAAAAAAAAAAAAAAAACCTACAATTAAGTTGGACTTGGCTTGCTGC
>PGFW01024251.1:7859-19091 GCA_003123925.1 Haematobia irritans
CGATATGCAAAATTAAACTGATGATTCTCCACTTCAGTATGTTACCATTTCAAGAGACTAAATTTGTCGTGGTATTGATGTAGTTAAATTCCATCGTAATATACAGGCTAGATAAATAAAACTGGCGCCCAACATGGAGCAGATTAAACCCAAAGCATATTACATAGACAATACAAGACAAATAACATTATGTTTTTGAATAAAACTTAAATCAATTGTAAATGTCTTCTTAGTTTCAAGAAAAAAAAAACCGAATGCTTTATAAAACTCTATATGCCAAGACAATCATATCTCCTCCAAAAAGAAATCAAAAATCTTCAATAAAGAGGAGCTCTCTGTCATTCCGTTTTTTTTTTGTTATTACTTCATTTTTATGGTTTTCTTTCATCTCAGCGATTTTAAAAATAATGAATTTCCGCTTGCGTATTGTTTAAATGAAAGAAATACTTGTTTTATGATTTCCATTTGTGGACAAAAGGAAGGATGGTAAACCAACCAAAATGAGATGGTTGGGGACACCAAATATCATTTCCTTCCAATGACTAAGCTTTTACATGTTCTTTGCGTATGGATACATCTTTTCGTGAATTCATTTTGGGGAATAAAATATAAATTAGGCTTCCCCGCCTTTAAGGTTTGCTAATCTAAAAAACATCTGATTAGAACAAAAACCTCCAGAAATAAGAACAAAATGTTCTCACTTAGACTATTCAGTCTATTGTGGTACTACATTAACTAAATATACCTTTTAAATGTAGACACTTCTAGTTCTTACCGATTTTAATCAACCCGATTCTTACTTTTGTAGGACCTGGATTTGGAATTCCAGGGCTCTTATCAAATCTCTTTGTCCATGGCATAAATTGTTCGCAGACCATTCAAAAACGAATAAATTTCATGAGGAAGATATATGAAAGAGATGATAAGTGTTACGTTGGGAGCCAGTTTTGGCTACTATTACTATTTAGTATTCCAGTAGTCTTTTTAAATGTATTTGTCCACGCCATAAATTGTTCGTAGAAAATACGAACATATTTCTTGAACAACATCCTAAAAGGATGTTATGTGTTACGTTGGGCGTCAGCTTAAGTTATTTACGAGTATTTAAAGGTTAAGCTAAAAAAGTAAACAATTCAAATCACGCGTATATTCCATGAGAAATATATATGAAGGGAATACTTGTTTTGTTGGGCGCCAGTTTATGTTACTTATTTAGAATTGCAGGACTTTTTTAAATACTTTGTCTATGGCAAAAATTGCTCGTAGACAAATCAAAGACGAATATATTTCATGGGTTAGTTAGTTATTTAAGAGTTAAGCTAAAATTAGACAATTCGAATACGAATAACTTCCATGAATAATATATATGAAAGGGATGATACGTGTTACAATGGGTGCCAGTTTAAGTTACTTATTTAGAATACCAGGACTCTTTTAAATATTTTGTCTACGGTAAAAATTGCTCATATACAGACAAAATACGAATATATTTCATGAATAATATATATGAAAGGGATGATACGTGTTACTTTGGGCGCCAGTTTAAGTTATTTATTTAGAATACCAGGACTCTTTTAAATACTTTGTCTACGGTAAAAATTGCTCGTAGACAGATCAAATACAAATATATTTCATTAGCAATATATATGATAAGAACGATACGTATTACGTTGGGCGCCAATTTATTTTTTTAAGAGTTAAGCTGAAATTTTTTAAATGTATATATTTGCTCTTATGGGCAAGAGATTCATGTCTAATCTCACAAAAAGAACACAAAAAATTGAACTACAGCAATTAGACTATGAGTCAGTCAATTTTAGTGGTAGTAATAGTAGAGAGAATTTTCAAATTATCCAATATTTGCATTTTTAACCAGTTGAAAGTCGCTAGAGTTTTGGAAATGTATGGAATATTTTAGAGAATTTCAATGTGTATGGGAACATCCAAATAGTTTGCTGATTATGGAATTTGTTCGTATCGTTGACCTATAAAAATGATTCATGTTTTATATGAAGGAGAAGAAGGAAGCCATACTATTGACATGTCGTAAACTTCGTGCAATACAGTTTGACTGATAATAAAATCCGTTGTGAATGTGTTTTATATAAGAAAAAAATATACTGTAAAAATCTCTCAATACCTAACACAAAAAAATTTCACGAAAAATTTTCCAATTAAAATTTTAATTGAGTTTTAAAAAATATTCAATTAAAAATTTAATTGATTCAACAAATTTTTTAATTGAAAAAAAAATCAACCACAAAAATAATAGTATCAATTAATTTTTTAATTGGATCAATTAACTTTTTAATTGACCTTCAATTAATTTTTTAATTCTATACTATCAATTTCTGTGATGAAGACATTTCAATTAAAAAATTAATCGGATCACTAATTTCGTGATGAATCAGAAAAAAAATTTTTGTGTGTGTATGTTCGCGAGAATTTTGTCCACAATTGGGGAGGTGTCCAATTAGGTATGAGGGGTTATTTTTAATGTGATAACATAGCAATCATTGTTCACTTTTGATAGATGTCCACTGAGTGAGTGAATTTGAGAGGTTTCACAGAATATTCATAAGCAAAAGGAAAATGTACTCCACGTTGGGCGCCAGTTTTAATTATTTTTTTCATTTTTTATTATTTAAGAAATTTCCTTATAAATTATTCGAATTGATAATTTCAAGTGACATATATTTCCATTTATAGACCTGAGATTAGGATCGTATTTTAACTTACAAAACAAGAAAAAATCTATACTATGAAAACAAGTCTATGCCACATTTCTTCCATATCTGCAGTATCGCTTAGTTGAGACTTAACAATTTAGTTTTTCATATGTAGGGCAACAAATCTCAAGTTCTCTTTGTTGAAGTTGTTCGATTATTGATTGAAATTTGTTTGAAATCTGTTCGAAAAGGAGCTACTGATTATAATGATAAATTATAGTACGTTCTACAGACATATGATTATCCTCTTCCGATTATCCTCTAGGGTTTCAATACAAAATTTGAGTTCTTCTAATTTTAAAAAAGCAAACCTCCGGGTGGGCGCTAAAATTTCTATTTACATTGGACTTTTATAGTTAATCAAGTAATTTGTAAAAAACGAGCCGAGATTGAAGAATAAAGAGGAACAAGCTTATCTCATTGGTTTTTAAATAAAAATTGTTTCTAATATTTAAAAATATTAAATCCGACATGGGCTCTAAAGTTTCTATGTGTGGTCCTTTTGTAGATCGATTTTTCAAGAATTAATAATTGAAGTAAATGAGCTCAGCAATGCCACGCGTTGGGCGCCATTTATTTATTTTTATTATTATTTTGAGAATTGATCTTTTTGATAATTTTAATTTAACAAATTTTTTAAGAGTTATAACAGTGTCAAATTTGAGGATAATTTTGATATTACAAAGGGTCATACTGGAACAAAATGGCTGATGTGATAACATTTTTTGAAAATTACCTTCTATTCTATTTGTTGAGATACCAATCTGTTCATCTTTTTTGATAGTTCTACAGTTTGTAATAAGGAAGATTTTTATTAATTTACATTTCCTACTTATATCTTATGTTAATAATTTTTTAATTTTTATTTTTTTCTTTGTCGTAGAATAAATTTGTTGTTTTTTTTTTAGTTAAAATAATATATCACAAAAAAGTGGTCTATGCTCATTTAGCTCGAAGACTATTTTAAGCAACAAAATGTAGACGACAATACCTTTTGACATCAATAACCAAAAAAAAACGACGTTTTTGTTATAATTACTTTGAGAAATGACACATGATAAAATACCATGTTTAATATTATAATTTATGCTAAATATATCGGTATAATTATTTTTATGGTTTTATGGTTAAGGGATAGATAAGCGTGGATATGTATGTCGCGACTACTATATATTGGATAAATTACAAATTTACTATAAAAAGGTGATAAATGTGTTTTGGAAAATATTATTTGTGATAAAAACAAGCGATAAAAAAATTGACGATTTATTATTATCTGTTCCAATATGTAATATATATATAATAATAGTGAAATATTTGTAAGGTGTCAAAAATCAACGACTAACGACCAGTATGTCTACAAATTGGAAACAGAAATTTTGTCAATAAACAAAAAGTGATGAGGATGTGAAAATTCGAAACTGTTGTCTCTCAACACTCTAACACAAATTTTTCCCTGATATTAAATATTAATAATAATTTATTTAAATTTTAAAATCTAATACTATTTTTAAATGGTTGGTTACATAAAATAAAACAGCAAAAGAAAAATATTCCTCATATTATTATTATTACAAAGACAAGTGATAGTGAAAATTCGAAACTGACGTTTTCTCAACACTCTGCATAAGTTTTTATTCTCATTATGTTCCGCAGCAATACATTTAGAGAAAATTTTTTTCGTCCGCGAGTGTGTGGAAATTGTCCAGAAGCGATCATTTAACATGGTCTTGTCATAAAATAAAAAAAAAAAAAAATTTTGTTTCTGAATTCCACACAAAATGATTGATCCAATTAACTCTTTAATGAAATGTCATCAATCACAAGAATGAAAAAATTTAATTTCAAACTCAATTAAAAATTAATTTGGACCCAATTAAACAAATTATGTGATATTATTAATTTTGTGTTTGATTTTTGTTTCAATTAAACAAAATTCCGTTGATCAATTAATTGTTATTGAATTATTTTTGAAAACTGCAATTAAGACTTTAATGGGAAAAAATTCGTGAACTAGTTTCTATCTACACTACACAAAAAATTTTCTGATTCAATCACGAAATTAATTGAGCATTAATTTTTAATTGACTGTCTTCAAATCACAGAAATCATAGTAGTCAATACACAAATTAATTGAAGGTCTAATTAAAAAAGTTAATGAATATTTTTTAAAACTCAAAAGCTTTAAAATGGAAAAAATAAAATAATAAATTTGTTTCTGTCTAAGACAGATAACACATTCAACAGTCGTTGCAGCAATTTGCTACATTCTTAATAATGGATCGAATTCAGTGTTTTCAGGATGTGAATTAAAAAATTTTGCGAACATTTGCCTAATCAAATATTTATAATTTTTTGTATGACTTTAATGCATAGTTTGTAACGCTTGTCTGAATGCGAACATAATCAGTTACCTTTTTTCTTAATAAAAGAACTTTATTTTAATGTTCCAATTATTTCCTAAAGATTGGTAACATTCAAAAAGTTGTTTTTCTGAATCAATCAACGAAATGCAATTGATCACAATTAAGTATTTTTTATTGAAATGTCTTCAATCACAGAAATGATAGTATCATTAAAAAATTAATTGAAAAGTCAATTAAAAAAAATTAATGAAAGTGTAATTAAAAAATTAATAGATACTATAATTTTGTGATTTGTTTTTTGTCTCAATTATAAATTGTTAATTCGAAATTAAATTTTAAATGGAATATTTTATAGAACCATTAAGACTTTAATTGGAAAGAATTTCGTGAAATATTTATGTACTATCATTTTCGTGATTTCAAATTATAAAATTTTAAATATAAAATAAAAAAAGAAAATAATTAACTTCGTAATTTGAACAAAAATAAGAAAATTCTCTAATAATTTTAGATTAATTTCACAAGAAATCACTTCAAAAATGGTTTTGCAGATCAATTAAATTTTTATAATTAACTCATTAAAAAATTAATTAAAGTCTGAGAAATCCAATTATTTTTTAATCCATCATATTTTTTTTTTATTTGTAATTAATTCTGTGATTTATAATTTTCGGATTGAAGTAAATTAAATTAATAAAACTTAATTGAAACAATTATTTTCGTTATTAAATAGATTTTTTTATGTACCAGAAAAAAATATCACCAAAATATTTCCAATTAAAAAACGTTGATTTTCATTAAATAAATTAAAATTATTAACCGTTTTAATCAAGATAAGATAGCATTAAAATAGTAATGAAGTCAATGATTTGAAATTTTATTCAAACTAAAAACCAAAGTCAACATAAGAGAAGTAAGTTGAAAAAGTCACTTTTTTAATTCAAGAATATTATTGGAGTTTGCAATCAATCAATTAAATTTTTATGTTGAATTCAATTAAAAAAAATTAATTGAAAGTTGCCGAATGAATCAATTATTTTTTCAATCCAGTAAATTTTGTTATTTCTTAATTAATTATGTATATTTATAAATATAATTTTTTTTAAATTTATAATATAATTGAAGTAAATTAAATTAAAAACATTAATTTGAAACAATTATCTTTCGTGATTAGATTAGAAAAAATATCACCAAATTATTCCAATTAACAAACATTAATTTAAGTTACAATATTTTCAATTAATAAATTAAGTATAATTTTTTAATTAAGATAGAAGCATTAAAATTAATTATTAGTTTGGAATCAAAATCATATTTTTATGTTGGAATCAATTAAAAAATTACATTAAATCAAATCAATTAATTTTTTTACATCAACTATATTTGATAACTATCAAGAGAGAAGTTCACAATGAGTATCACAATGGACTGAATAGTCTAAGGTGACCGATAATCTCGGGCCTGCCCATCCTAACCTACTATCATTTTCGTGATTGAAAGACATTTCAAATAAAAAAATAATTGGATCCAATTAATTTCCGTATTGAATCAGAAAAAATTGTGTATACATTAGACGCTGTCCAAGGAAATGTAGAGATTTTTCAACAACAAATTTTTTAAATGAGCACTTACAGTTTTAGAAATCTCTCAATGATTGTAATAAAAACTGTGAAAAAGATTTTGAAAAACTTTGCCAAAAAAGTTGCTCAACGGCGGTTGAAGTCAGGATTTTGGCAATTTTCGAAAAATTTTAGAAGGTATACGTACAAACAAAATTTTAAATAATTTATTAATAAATATTAAAAATATCTAAAAGCGCAATCTTTGAGCTAAATGCTCAAGCAAATAATAAAAATTCAAAAACGTGAAATTTATTGAGCCGTTGCTTGCTGTAAGCCTCTGGAAATAAAAAAATGCAGAAATTTCCGCAATTTTTTTTTTCAAATGCATTATATTTTTTCGAAAAAAAGAATTTATATACGTTTGCATATTTTTTATATATTCTTGGAACAATAAGGTAAAGGGTGATTTGTTAAGAGCTTGAATAATTTAAAAAAAAAAAAACGCAAAAATTTGCCAAAATCTCATCGGTTCTTTATTTGAAACGTTTAGATTGTCCATGACATTTACTTTTTGAAGATAATTTCATTTAAAATGTTGACCGCGGCTGCGTCTTAGGTGGTCCATTCGGAAAGTCAATTTTGGGATGGCAACTTTTTCGAGCATGTTCGGCCGATACGCCCGAATCTTCTTCGGAAATGTGTTCTTCCAAAGCTGGATATAGTTGCTGGCTTATTTCTGTGACTTTAGACTTGACGCTAGCCCCACAAAAAATAGTCCTAAAGGCGTCAAATTGCGCATGACTTGGTGGCCATTACCGTCTCATTTCTTGAGATGAAATTGTTCTCCGAAGTTTCCCTCAAGATATGGCCATAAGAATCGCGAGCTGTGTGGCATGTAGCCCATCTTGTTGAAACCACTATGTCAAACCAAGTTCAGTTTTCCATTTTTCGGCAACAGAAAATTTGTTAGCAATCGAACGATAAGCGATCCGCCATTCACACGTAACGTTGCGTCCAACTAGCATCTTTTGAAAAAAACGGTCCCAATGATATCCACCAGCGTACAAACCACACCAAACAGTGGCAATTTTTCGGGATGCATGGGCAAGTTCTTGAACGGCCTTCTGGTTGCTCTTACACTCAAATGCGGCAATTTTGCTTATTTATACGTAGCCATTCAACCAAGAATTGAGCCTCATCGCTGAACAAAATTGTCGATAAAAAAGCCAATTTTCTAGGCGCCATTCACATGAAAATTCGACGTTGTGGCAGAAATTCGTAAGTCTATTCATATGAAATGTCAAGCATACTGAGCAATCTTTCTATTTGAAACACCATTGTCTGAAATCCCAACGTGATCTGTCAAATACTCATGCATGAAAAATCCTAACCTCAAAGAATCAACCCTTTATAAAAAAAATTTTAGATAAGAACTTTTTGGATGTGTCAATTATTCGCTAAAAATTTATTTCTTCTGAAAGGTCTCATCTTAAATATTTACTTTAGTTATATGTGGCACTTTTTAAAAGATTTTAATTCTATCTTATTATTGCTTTGAACTTTTAGCTCATAGACTGATATGTTCACAACCTAACACATATTTCACAATTAAGTGAGACTTTCATAAAAGAAATTAACTTTTTAGCAGACTTAATGACACATCCAAAATTCTTTAATGCTAAATTTATTTTTTTTTTTTTTTTTTTTTTTGTTTTTTTTTTTTTTTTTTTTCTTTTTTTTTTTTTTTTTTTTTTTTTTTTTTTTTTTTTTTTTTTTTTTTTTATTTTTTTTTTATACCTTATTGTTCCAAGAATATATAAAAAATATGCAAACGTATATAAATTTTTTTTTTTCGAAACATATAATGCAATTGAAAAAAAAAATTGCGGAAAATTTTCTGCATTTTTTATTTCAGAGCTACAGGCAAGCAAACGGCTCATGAAATTTCACGTTTATGAATTTTATATTTGCTTGAGCATTTAGGCTCCAAAGATTGCGCTTTTAGAATATTTTCTTATATTTATTAATAAATTATTTAATCTGTTTGTACGTATAACCTTAAAAATTTTGGAAATTGCCAAAATCCTGACATTCAACAGCGTGAGCAACTTTTTGGCTAAAAGTTTTTTCAATCTTTTTTCAAGGCAGTTTTTTATACAATATTGAAGCAGATCTAAAACTGGTAAGTGCTCCATTTTAAAATGTGAACTTGGAAATCTGGACAGGTCTAGTATACATACAAATTTTTTTTTGCTAATTTCAGTCCACGAAATTAGTTTGATCTAATACATTGTTAAAATTTGAGACTGTCTCAATCATCGAAAATGAAGTATCTAAATCACAGTTTTAATGTGGCATATAAAAAATATACTTTGATTTAAAATGTAAAATTGATTTTGAATTCAATTAATTTTTAATTGATTAAACATAAAAAAAATGAATTGATTTTGATTCCAAAATTAGTAATTTAATTTCAGATGCTTCTATCTTAATTAAAAAATTAATAATTAATTTTTAATTGAAAAATTTGATCAACTTAATCAATTTTTATTGGAAAAGTATTGTGATATTTATTTTCTATAAAAAATTAATCAGCGAAAATAATTGTTTCATTAAGTTTTTGAATTTAATTTACTTCAATCAACAAAAAATTATATTATAAATTACATAATTAATTAGAAATAAAATTAAAAAGTTAGTTGAATCAACTAAATTTCTAATTGAATATTTTTAAACTCAATTAAAATTTTAATTGGAAAAATTTTTGTGAAATTTTTTTCTGCCATGAAGGAGAGAGAATATCCTAAATACAAAAAAAATTTGGCTTATCAGAAAATTACTAAAATAGCGTTATTTATAACATGCTTTGTTTAAACAAAAAAAAAAAAAAATATAAATAAAAATAAAATAAAATCAGAATTATCGTCGATCTAATTTTGTATGCCTTTTATGCACTTAATAATATTTGTAAGCGTAATATTATCGTTTTAATATGGTAAAATATTTCGCCTTATCTAAACATTTTGCGGAATTTTGTTTCAGATAAGGCAAAAGTTAGGTTATTCTGGCGTTTATATAAAAAGAAACTAACGATAAAATAGCAAAATAGATTTTCGTAAAGATTTTTTTGGTTGCATAATTTGTTGTGTACGACGCATAAATTATTTGAAGACAAGAACAAACAAAAAAAACAAAACAAAAAATAATATGAAAATTTATTATTATTTTTTTCTTGTATATAAATACCAATCTAGTCATTTGCCTTAAATTAATCTAATAATAAAATAAGAAAATATACGCATCGATGTATAAAATTATAGCAGAAAAAGAATGAACCATTATTTTTTTTCTCTCTATAATACAAATGCTTTAACAATACCCGTTATTACACTGTACTTACAGTAGTGTCAAGGTTATAAAAAAATATCAATTTTGAAGACAACTAACTAACAAACTAATTCCAAATTATGACATCTCTGTGAGCACCATTTTTTTTTTGGTTTAATGTCCCTTTTTGTTAGATTAGAAATTAATTCCTAGCTATCAACCTAAAGTATCGTCATATTACGCACTTTATATATATGGACACCTCTCTATGACCTAATCACGAATAAATATCACTCGATATTGTGAAGAAGGAGAGGGATTCATATACTAATGTTCTTATCAAAATGACATACATTTTGTTTACTTTTGTATTTTAATTATGAATATAGTATATATTTAACCCCTCCCCCTTAATGAGGTGCACAGAAAAATGAGGTGATTTTAGCCTCCATTTGAAAATGATAGTTGTGTGTTATTTTATGGGGTACTCGTTATTTAGTTATTTACAAAAAAAATATATATATAATTTATATGAACATTATATTTTCCCAAAGTAAGTTTTTTGTTTTTGAGGGAGATTAATTGGTATATATCCATAAATAATATTTTAATGTCCAACGCTTTTGGAAAACTCCATTAACTTCAGATAAGACACTATTAAGTGCCCTAGCTTATAAGGTGTAGTAAAAAAAAGAAACCCCTTATTTGCATCCACTAGATGGCGTTTTTATTTCCTACGATTTGGGGGTTTTTAGCCCACCTATATAATATAGTTAATAGTTTTCTTTTTTGTGCTCAAAAGCAAAGCAATAACATTCATTTTCGAAATTAGGTACAAGTTCCAATAAAAAAAAAAATCTTATCAAATATGACCATAATTTTGATTTCGTTTTTCTTTTTGTAAAAATAAAAAAAAAATAGTAGCCATATTCGTTATCAGATACCGTTTACCTAGTCTATGAATGATTAGATTGAATAAAAAAACTAAAGGTGAATAATTCTTAAAAGTGGTGTATGTAGTAAAAAACAAAAACTGATAACCCACATTTACAAATGGGATTATCGGCCAGACAATAGATAACAAGAAAAAAACGACAGCAAAAGAGTAATATAATAAATAGTTAAACAGTTCGATGTCTATTAAAACTTTAAAAAGCGAAATACAAAAATTCAGAAAATCAAAAGCGTAGTTATAATAAAAACAAACATGTATATATGTTAATGACTCCTATAAAACTCAAACAAAAA
>PGFW01024260.1:8632-25292 GCA_003123925.1 Haematobia irritans
CTCATGTTATTCATGCCATTGCTGCGTTGTTGGTGTTTTAATAAAAACAAATTCGGTTTTATAACCTCATAATAAAATTATGACTTATACTATGACAGCCATGGCACAAAGGAAACACTTGGAAAGCAACAAAAAGGACTGTAACAGCAATAACGATTAGAATGATGATGACGTAGTCAAAGACGACAAGTGTAAGCAACCTACGCCAGCATTTGTAACCGTTTTTGATGATTTCATTAAAATAATTAAATTACCCAAAAAGTAGGCAGTGAGCCTGCCACTGGCACACGGCTAAATGAGACATTAACAAATACACTAAGGCTGACAGCAGACAAGCAGGCCTGACTAACTGGGATGGGTTCTTAAAAATTGCCCCAACGCACACCCCAAAACATCACACTTGCCCAAACAAAAGGCTAGCGACTACATAATATGAAATAAAATTTCATGATGATTACAATATCCGACGGTTCGCAAGCTGTTGCATGCCATTTATTTTTGGAAGCTTCATAGCTAATGGCAGTCAGCCAGTTTATCTTAGCGACTGTGTGTCGAAATGACAACCGGTATTTAGGTATAATAGTTATAGGACCCATTTCCTTGCAGAGACATGGGCCAACTTTAATAAGAGCCCAAAAACGAGTTATAATTAATTACGTTTATAATGTTCATTAAATTAGGGGCAGGACCATATGTCCTTTGTTTTTTGGCCCAGTGTCAACCTACAGAGAATTTTCAAGTTTAAGGTCTTTGCTTAATTACCTTAATCTAAAAGACCCCGGTATGCCTAAGACATGTTGACAACTATTAGATTTTTTGAAGCGTTTTTCTTTCAGGGGATCATAGCACCTGACGGCTGTTGGTCTTAATAAAATTTAAAGAAAGCCATTTACTGGCAACTATCAAGTAGAGATTCCATGAAAGTTCTTCTTAAAGTAAATATTCCTGTCCCCGAGGGCTAAAGTAAGAAGTGTAATAAAATTGTTTGCCTTAGGAGATGTAGGAGGATATCTTAAATTGCCTAGTAAAATTTTAATGAAAATATTAAAGTGAGGTCTTTTTTGGGTTTATATGTGAGATTCTAGTATTATTACAAATGGAATATCATAAGTATAGGAACTATTACATATGGGCTATGAATAGAGATTTTCAGGAATGAAATTCTCTTTTACGGTTATCGTGAGTCTTACAAGACCGTATGCCACAGGCAGAGAGATCAGGAGAGAGATAAGAAGAGCAGATCGCGAGTTTTCATAACCATTTCACGCGTGACTTTCCGTATTGTGTGCCAGAAGAACCGCTTGAGAAATGTTGATAATATTCAAGAACAATCTTATGGTTGCAACATGCGACAGCAAATATCTGAGATATCCATGGAGAGAAGCATATGTATGTGTATTTTCGTGGAATCGAGTTTAATAATGGTATAACTATGAGCTGCCTACAACTCGAGTGAAAACGACTACAGAGAACTCAACTATAAGCATTTGAGCCCTAGCATGCAAGATAATCGGACAAAAGTATACGGAAAAGCTACGAGCAAATCGGTGTGTTTTCATTTGCGCACTGGCCACATGTTGCAAAACCCCTACAGACAATTTAGTGTGGAAATACCTTCAAATGAAGAAGTGTCTACCCCATCCGCCGAGTAAGCTTATGATACTGCGCTGTCCCACCTGTTGTTCCTATCGAGGACTGATTACCTGGTGATACATGCATATCTTCTGTTATTAAGGAAGTCCGAAAAAAGGATGCGATTCCTGGGATTGTAGTTCAAATGACGAGTGCGTGTTCTTCGTGGTATCTCGTGATTTTGCGCAAAGAGATGCAAATAAGTAAGTGTGATAGCGATGAACCATATTCTTTTGGTCGACATTTAGTTACCAAAAATTTTTGTTTTCGGAAACAAAATTGTCAATCGTTGATAAAGATAGATGACCCTCATTTTAAAGTATTGCGCGTTACATAGTCAATTAGTAGGCCAATGTATATATTTGTTTTGTCTTATGTTGCGAATTACGATAATTGGAAATTCAAATCAATCACTTTATTCGAATCCATTGGACGAATCTATCAATGTAAATTAATATATTATCTTATCGCACCCCAGGGCATTTCATAATAAATATAGTCAAAATTCTAAGTTTTTATCCCATTAATTTAATTAAATTTTTTAACGAACTTATATCAACGAGATGTGAAGATATGCAGGCCACGGTGTTGCCTATAGTTGGAGAGTTTGTATCCAGAAAAATTATAGATTTTTTACTTTATTTTGTAGGGATTGTATACAGTTCTTGATTGTGTTGGCATTATTTTGCGGCGAAAATGATTTCTCTTTGTAACCTAAAAGTACTATCCAATTTGTTCACTCAAGAACATAAATTTTGAAGAAGTTATTTTGTTCTAAAACTGAAATATAAATTAGTATAAGAAGTTTTCTTTTTTAAAGGAAAATCACAACGAATTTTGGGGAGTTAACAATTTTCTAAAGGAGACAACAAATGCTTATGTACGGTAGAAATTTCCATAGAGAAAAAAATAATATGACAAAATCTTCCTAGAGAAAGTAGATAATTTTTGATACAATTTTTTTGATAAAAAAAAAAATTTAACAAGAATTTTCTATAGAAGATCAGCACAATTCGTGAGAAAAAATTTTCTATATGAAATAGAACTTTTGCAAAAGTTTTCTAGTATGGAAATACAAGGTTTCGACAAGAAAATTGTTCGTATGAGAGGATTACGATACTTATTTCGAACAAAGATTTGTTGGCTAAAGCGAGACATAAAAATGTGTTGGTCAAAAGATTTCGTGATGGATAAGTAAAATTTGGATCAAATTTTCTAAAGAAATAAAATCTTGAAATGACAATGATTTTCTAGTAAAAATAAAATTTGACAAAATTAGTTCTATTAAAAAAATTTTGACATGTTTTGTGGGCTTCAAATTCTTGGACTACAACAGTTGAGTGAATTTCGATATTTCCATTATTGTGTCTGGTTTTAAAAATGTTTCGGTTTTTATTTGCATATTTGAAAAATATCTGACGAAAATTGTGTAAATTTTCCCTTGTTAATCTTTATGGATTTATTGTTAAAAAATCTTTGATCCAGTATGAAAGTGTCACCTCTATGAAGATCATTGCGGAAATGTACAGGCCAAAGTATCCCTAAACTTTTCGTTGGTTGACAAACTACGGAATACACAACATTCACACACAGCAATATGCAAGCAATAATCAACCTTTCATCGTAAAAAAATAGTTAGGTGGCCACTTAAGGTAGCCACTAAGTGACAGAGTAAAATTTAAGAAATTATGAAAGTGAAAACTCTCAAAAAAAAATTTCTGGTTATTCATGAATTGCTGGTTTTTTATGGTTAGTCCCAATAAAAAATGTATCTCTATTTGAATTTGTTTTATTTTTGGTGTTAAATTGGAAAAATCTTACCATTTAACCTCTTTTGGAGAGATGTTCATTTTGTTTCATCCTTTTTCTGCTGAATTCTTTTATTACTTTATCAGAATACAGAAATATCATATTGCAATAAGAGGGCAAAAAATCGGCATAACAGAAACAGCCGAATAGTTAGAAAATAAAAAGTTTGGCTTAATATTTATAAGTGTAATTGTTGATTGGTACTATGTTTTGTGGATTGTAGTTAGTGTGCTATTCCACACAACCTTGGGTTTGTTTAGTATATTGCCAGCAGTATGAAGTTCAAAAAGGAAACAAATGGTCACTAAAAATTGAATGTGCAAATCAAAGTTGCTGCTTATGTTTGATTGCTTTGGCTTTAGCTTAAGCATTTTGTAGTCCAGTTTTATGTTACTTTAGTTTATTTTTATGGTCTTTGTCCATGCTGCCTTAGTGGTGCTATTCCAAACGGATGACTTTGTACTTTATGTTGTCCGATTTTGGTTTTTGTTTTTTGGGTGTGGTTTTGGCCAAAGAGTCTAGAGATGGGATTTGGTGTTTTTTTGTTTGTTTTTGGTTTGTAATTCTCGTAAACTTTTCGACAACGATTATTCGTTTGAGGTGATTGCAAAACACCTAATAAAAAATAATTGAGTAAAGCAGGTAAGCAAAGAGAACAAAGCCTGAAAAGAGATGAACGAAACTTTTCTTGTCGGTTAATAACCCGGGAAAAGTAATGAGGCAAATTTGAAAATTAGTTTGAAAAAATTATGACTGACCATACAAGGAAACTATGTTAAAAGAAGCATGAAATGGGAAAAAGAAAACTAAGGGATAACCGTAGCTGTTGTGCTATGTAAAAAAAAAATAATTCAAGAATAAGAACTTTCCAAAACTGGGAGATATCTGAATGCGATACACTTTGAGAACAATGAAATATGGTATATTAATCTTTGGTTTGAAGCAGTGCTGAGTAGGAGTTCAATCTCATTGCAAAAAATAATCTACGCAAAAGTTGAAGAAACTTTTACCCACAAAACTACCAAATAAGTAAAATTTTAGTGCTTATTTTAAATTTTTTTTTCAGCAACAGTTTTATTTCTGTTAGAAAGTTTTGTCCAAATGTTTGATTTCTATATGATAAAAGTTGGTCCCAAATTTTATTTCTATAGAATAATTTTTTGTCAAAATTTATTTGTTTATAGAAAGATTTGTCAAAAATGTTATTTTTATACATAAATTTTTCAATAATTGTTATTGTCGTATAGAAATTTTGTCAAAAAATTTTATTTCTCATAGGAAAATTTTTCAATAACTTATTTCTTATAGGAAAGATTTTGTCAAAAATTATATTTATGTAGAAATTTTTAGTAAAAATTTTATTTCTATAGAAAATGTTTATTAAAAATTTATATTTTCTAGTAGAAAATTTTGTCAAGCAATTTTATTTCTATAGAAAATAATTTGTCCCAAAATTTTATTTTCTAATATGAAAATTTTATTAAAAAATTTTGCTTCTCTAGAAAGATTTTGGCTAAAATGTTTATGCCAAAGAAATTTGTGTCCAAAATGTTATTTCTATAAAAAAAATTTATGCAAGAATTTTATTTTCTATAGAAAAATTGTTGTCAAATATTTGTATTACTGATATTCAAAATTTTATTATAAATGTTATTTTTAATAGAAAAAGTTCTGTTCAAAAATTTTTAGTCCGCCAAAGAAATTTTGTCAAATGTTATTTCTAATAGTAACATTTTGCAAAAAATTTAATTTCTATAGAAAAGTTTTTCAAAATTTTATTTCTATTGAAAAATTGTATTATAAATTTTATTTCTATAGATAAAATTTGTCAAAAATGTTATTTCTATAACAATATATTTTCTCGAAAAGTTTTATTCCTATAGAATAATTTTTATAAAAATTTTATTTCTATAGAAATACTTTGTGTCAAAATGTTATTTCTATAGAGAAATTTTGTTTCTTAGATAAAAAAAATTTATATGATAATCTTTACTGTTCTATAGGAAGAATTTTGCCGTCAAAATTTAAGTTTGCTATAGAAAATTTGTTGCAAAGAATTTTATTTCTATACAGAACATTATAATAAATTTATTTCTAGGTAAAAAATTGTTGTCAAAAAATCTTTATTTGCTACTGAGAAAATGTCTTGTCAAAATTTATCGCCAAAGATAATTTTGCAAAATGTTATTTCTATAGAAAATTTTGTCAAAATTTTTATTTCTGATACAAATATTTTATAGTCAAAAAATTTTATTTGTATAGAAAATGTTTGTCAAATATATATTTCTATACCAAACTTTCTTCAAAATTTATTTCTATAGAACAATTTGTCAGAAATACTTATCCTCTAAAATACTTTCTCAAATTTTATTTTCTTATTTGTATGCAAAAATTTTATTTCTTTAAAAATTTTAGTCAAAATTTTATTTCTATCACTGAAAAAATTTTATCTAAAAATTTTAATTTCTAGGAAAAAATGCCATCAAAATTTTATTTCTATAGAAAATTCAATCGATAATTTATTGTCTTTAGAAGAATATTGTTAAAATTTATTTCCTATATGAAATTTTTGCCAAAATTTGTTTTTACTAATACAAAAATTTTATAAAAATGTTTGTTTCTTGTAGAAAAAATTTTGCCAAATTCTTATTGGCCTAAAGAAATTTTTCAAATAGTTATTCTAATAAAATTTATTCAAAAATTTTATTTTCTATAGAAAAGTTTGTCAAAATATATTTCTATAGCGGAAAAGATGTTTCTCACAATTTTATTTCTATAAGGAAAATTTTCTATAGAAAAGTTTTATAAAAATGTTATTTTACATGATAAACATTTGCCAAAATTTTATCGCCAAAGAAATTTAATTTCTATAGAGAAATTTTATCAAAATTTATTTCTATAGAAAATTTGTCAAAATTTTATTTTCTAATAGCAAAAAATGTTCTCAAAATTTTATTTCTATGAAAGAAAATTTGTCATAAATTTGTTTATTTCGTATAGGCAAATTTTGTCCAAAATTTTATTTCTGATAGAAAATTGTGCCAAAATATTAAATCGCAAAAGAATATTTTGTCAAAATGTTATTTCTATAGAAATTTGTAAAAATGTATCTTCTATAGAAAATTTTATAAATATTTTGTTTTCTCTAGAAAATTGCCAAAATTGATTGGCCAAATGAAATTTTGTCAAAAATTTATTTCTATAATTTTATTTCTCTTATATTTTTTATTTCTATATGGAGATCTTTGCAAAATTTATTTCTATAGAAGATATTGTCAAAAATTTTATTTCTATAGAAAATTTTGTCAAAATTATTATTTTCTATAACCAATAAATTTTTGAACATTTTATTTCTATAGAAAATTATTGTCAAAAATTTTTATAATGCTATAGAAAATTGTATGTCAAATATTTATTTCTATAAGGAAAACTTTTGCCAAAATTTTATCGCCAACAGAAAATTTTGTCAAAATGTTGATTTCTATAGAAAATTTTTCAAATTTTATTTCTGATTCTAATAGAAAATTTTATCAAAAAATTTTTTTTTCTAGCAGAAAATGTTGTCAAATATTGTTATTTGTCAAGTCTAAAAATTGTTTTTAAATTTATTTCTATAGAAATTTTTGTCAATAGAATAACTTTATTCCTATAGAAATATGTTCTCAATCTTTTTCAAAATAATTTTGATAAAATAGAAAATTTGTTATCAAAATTTATTTCTAAGGAAATATTTTATCGCCAAAGAAAGTTGCCAAAATGTAATTTCTGATATGATAATTATCAAAATTTATTTCTATAAAAGATCTTCCTTCAAAAATTTTATTTGCTATAGAGAAATTCTATCGGAAATTTTATTTCTATGGAAAATTTCTCAATTTATTTCTATAGAAAAAGTTTTGTCAAAAAATTTTATTTCTATACAATATTATTGTCGAACATTTTTTTTTTTCTTTAGAAAATGATGTTAAGAAGTTTTTATTTCCTATAGGAAAATTTTTTCAAAATTAGTTCTATACTGCAAAAATTTCCCAACATTTTATTTTCTATAGAAAATAATAGTTAAAATTTTATTTCTATAGAAAATTGTTTTTCATAAATTTTAATTTATAATAGAAATTTGTAACAAGATTTTATTTCTTTTTAGAAAAAAATTGTCAACAATCGTCGAATTTCGAATTTCCGAACAGCAATAATTTTTGGCTTTAATTTAATTTTTAGTTTAAATTGTATTTCATTTTGCCTTATATGAATTTATTAGAACTATTAGGCTTCCCCTGGAGCTACATTTTCTTAAATGTTCTGCATAAATATATTTCTAATAATTGAACTAATTCAACATGATATCCCTTACTATTTATTTGCCAATACACAATTTGCATTAATTATACAACTAAGTATTACTAAGTCATTAATTAAAAAAATATCTAACTATATTAATATATTGGCAGTTGAAAACTAGGTTTTATCGATATTTGAACTAATCACGCTGTAATATTATGTGTTTCATGGTCATTAATAATTAAAACGTAATTTGTAAAATTGAGCACACACGTTGTGCATGCTGTGGCTTATTAATTTGCAAATGGCTTCACTTACACCATGTCCTTAGACTTTCTTCCGTTCTTGCTCGTAATAATAATATGGTAATTATAATACCCTTGAGAACTTATGGGTATTAATAATGCTTTCCATTTCTCGTCATATGCAATTTTAAATAAACGATTAGATTATTTGTTCAATCGATGTAATATGATTGGAAATTACCTTAAGGTAAACTGGATAAATGCTTGTGATTATATCAAAAGAAAGAAGAAATTATTTTTACTGGATATCCTGGGGCAAATAAGATTGGTGGTAGTTGGTTATGAGGAGTGTACTCTTCATAATACCCAATTCTCATTCAAACTATGGATTCGGAGAGGCAGTTTTGTTGGCTTCGTCTCATTTCTTCATATATTTTTTTTATTCTGTTTTTTTCCATTTACGCAGTTATTATCCTGTATTAGCAATAGCTAACCAATATTGTCCTGTACTTTCCAAGGATCTTCAGTGTCCCTTCAAAGTGTTTTTTTTATATTTTTTTAGATATCACCATTTTGTTGGTGCAAATATGAAATTCATTGAAGTGGTTTGAAGTGAGATAAAATATTCTGTCAAGAGAGTAATCAAAGATATTAATGGAGGGGGAAGGTTAAACTTACCTCTGACAGGAATGATCAACACGACCGGCACGATTTTTTTCTCTGTAGAAATTCTCAGTAATATTCCAAGGCTTTTCGGATAATTCTAGAGCAGTTACTACATCCGTACCAAAAAATAATCCTTTCAAAATCTGAAGCAAATTTTAACCGAAAAAATTTAACCGAATTAATAACAAAAATATCTATTTTGAAATTTTTTGTCAAATATTTTGTGTTAATATGAAAAAGAAATAAAAAATTTTTAAGAAATGTTTATATTATTTCAGCCATTTGCAAAATATAATATATTATTGAATCCCTCTTATTATAGTATGATATCTCTCCTGCAATTGTTAAAAATAAATTGAATTTATAAAAAATAATGTTCAAAACTTTTAGTCTATAGAAAATGTTTGCTCAAATCTTTTATTATCTATAAACAAAATTTTGTAAAAAATTTTGTAAAAGAATTTATTTCATAGGAAATTTTGTGAACATTTACTTTCTATAAGCAAACATTTGCAAAATTGTATTCTAAATAGAAAATTTATGTCAAAATTTCTATTCTAGTAGAATTTTTTTTCAAAATTTTATTTCTATAGAAAATGTCAAAATTGTAGTTCTATAGAAAAATTTTGTTGATAATTTTATTTCTATTGAAAATTATGCCAAAATTTATTTCTAAAGAAGAGATATTGTCAAATTTTAATTTCTAAAGAAGAATTTTATCTTCTAAAGAAAATTTGTCAAAATTGTATTGTTTATAGAAATTTTATCAATTTGTTGTTTCTTTGGAAAAATTTTTTCGCAAAATTTTATTTCTTATAAGGAAATTTTATTTCATTTTATTTTCTATTAGAAAATTTAGATTTCTTTGGAAGAAATTGTATCTCAATTTATTTCTATAGAAGGTTTATTTGTCAATAATTTTTGATTTCTGTAGATAAATTTTAATTTCTTTGTAAAACTTGTGTCAAAATGTTATTTCTAGAGAAAATTTTGTCAAAATTGTTATTTACTATAAAAAAAATAAATTAAGGACTCTGATGAGTTAATGAAAAGTATGAGTATACAATGGAGAAAGATGATTGTCAATTTTGTTAAAAGGAAAAATTCCCTAAATGTTTTTTCCCATAAGGATTAGCATATAAGGCGCCAAAATTGACTTTTATTCTCTCCCAGCCAGAGTCTATATCTAAAGGCTGTTGGAAAGATTCATTCGCCCCCGAATCGAAACATGTAACAGTCCAGGCTGTATAGACTTGGTCAATCATGGCGTTTTCTGTTCAATGACTGCTATTAATCATGTTCCTTAAGTTCTAAATTCTGTCCAATAAAGTCTCGATATAATTGTAAGAATTAATATGATAAAGAAATCTAATCAGAAATTTATTTCTTATAGAAATTCTCAAAAATTTATTTTTTGTAAAAAATTTGGCAAAATTGTATTTATTTAGTAAAAATTTGCCAACTATTTTATTTCTATAGAAAATTTGGTAAAATTTTATTCTATAAAAAAAGATCTTTATCAAACTTTTTTTGTTTTCTATAGAAATAGGTTCTCAAAAATCTATTTGTAATAAGAAAATTTGTCAAAATTTTATTTATTTTTATAAATAAAAAATCTTTTCAAAATTTTATTTCTAATAGAAGGAAATTTTGTAAAAATGTTGATTTCTATAGCGAAAAGTTTGTGTCAAAAAATTGTATTTTTTTTATAAAAATTTTGTCAAAGATTGTAGTTATTTATAAAAAAATTTTTGTCAAAAATTTTAGTTATATATAACAAAATTTGTCAAAACTTTACGTTATTTATAAATTTTGTCAAAATTGTAGTTTATTTGTATAAATTTTGTCCAAAATTGTATTTTAAAGATAAGTGCAACCATTTTATTTCTATAAAAATTTGTCAAAATTTTATTTCTATGGAAACGATTCTTATCAAAATTTGTATTTCTATTAGAAAATTTTGTCAAAATTTGATACTTTTGTTTTAAAAAATTTTGTCAAAATTTTATTTTTAAAACAAACATTTTGTATATCTATTTTTATTTCTATTACAAATTTTGTCAATTTTATTTTCTATAGAAATTTTTGTCTAACAATTATTGCCTATGAAAATGTTATCAAAATTTTATTTTCTATAAGCAATAAATGTTGTCAAATTTTTATTTTCTGGTAGAAATTGTCAAATAATTATTTATTTATAAAATTGTTGCCAACATTTATTTTTTAGAAATGTTTATCAAAATTTTTGTTTTCTTTGGAAAAATTTGTATAATATTTATTTCTATGGAACTAATTTGCAAAATTAATTTCTGTAGAAAATTTTGTCCAAAATTTTTATTTCTCTATAAAATTTTTGAAATAATTTATTTTATAGAAAATGTTTGTAAAAATTTTATTTTATAGAAATTTTGTTAAGAATTTTGTTTCTTAGAAAATTTGTCAAAAATTTATTTCTATTTTTGAGTAATGTTTGACGCATATTTATGATTTTTTTCGTTATTGATATTTTATATTTTATTTATTAGTGACCCTGAACCGAATAAAAATTTAATAATCAGAAAAAGTTTTTATTTTATTGTTTTTATTTTATTCACATTGGCAATAGTTTTAAAGAGTAAACATAACATATGTTCTGTTTATAGTAATTTAAGAGTTTGCAGCAATATTTACATTTTATATTATTTATTTAGTTATTATAAGTGTTTTGATGTCCAGTTTTTAATAATTTATTAAATGAAACAATATGTAAAACAATTAATTTCAAAGTAAAAAAATTCTCGTGGAAAAGGTCGAAAAAAAAGCCGAGGAAACATCGGAGAAAAAAGATGAATAAAACTTGTTTTATTTGCATTTATATACATTGACCAAAACAGCCCATTAATATAAACAAAAATTTCAGAAAATTTTTATTTCTATGGAAAATTTTGTCGAAATTTATATTTTATGGTAAATACACACATCATTTATTTTTTTGCAAAAATCTAACCAAAACATCAAGAACTCTACAATCTACCTAAATAATCATTTGGTAACCTTGGTAATGAAAATGTTTGAACGAAATTTGGTCTCATAGATACCTGATCCGTCCCGCGTCTGGCTAATTTCGTTGAGGTCGTAAACGGAAATTTCGCCAGTGGACAGGATATAAGCTTACCAGCCGTTCGGAAATTAATATGAACCACAAGCAATTTTTTGTAGCCCTAGCTTAAAGGTCTGACCCCCTCTCTTGGCAACGTTCCTGATAGTTATGTTTAATATCAAAGTCTCTCTGTACAAGTTAATAGAGCATGAAAATAGCAAGTTTTATGCGAGGCCCAAAAGAGAAAAAAAATTGGAAACCGAAACAGCATTATGAAGTTTACAAAAACGTTGTCTTCTAACTTCGCCATGTCGCCCAGAATTTTTTGGCAAATAGTTGAAATATTAAAAAAAGCAGAACTTAAATTGACCAGTCAATTGGATTTATTGAGTTTTCTATTTCAATGACGGAGGAATTTTTTTAATTGAATGAAGATTTTTAACTCAAACTACAATAACAAAAAATTTACCAATGACTTTTGATATCTATTGGGATGTATAGCTTTAGTTTGAAGTAATATGGAATTTTTGAGCTACTGATTATTTGGTCATTTATAATATGCCAAAAGAGCTTTCTCACAATAGATATTATAAATTAAATTAAATTGTATAATTTACAAAACTGGTTCTCTATTCTCTGTTTTAAATTTAAATAAATATTTTACGCACAGAACTCCTTTACCTACCTTAAATATATATACACTATATATTATATATATATACCTAATATAATATTTTTTTTTTGAAAATAATCCTTTTGAAATTAAAATACATTTAGAATTAATCTTCTGTTTCGTTAAAGGATTTTAAGACAGTCTTTTTATTTCGTTTTCCTATTGGTTGAAAATATATCACCAGTCTTTTCATATTCTGTCTTTGGCCAATAGCTTGTTTCCAAGCAAATATGTACAGACAACACCTTTGATTTGTTTTTGGGTAATACCAGAGAAATATTTTCCTAGAAAAACATCCCCCCTCTTCGAATTGTGTTATTTTCATGGAAGACATGGGACAAAACAGAAAATTTTAACCCAGAGTATTTTTCTTCCAACAAGCCACAAATTCCATTAGACATGTGAAATATTCAATTTTTCAAATGTTTAATGGTCAAACGAAAAAAAAAAATCTATAAAAATAATAGTAAATGAAAGAGAAAGGAATCGATGAGAGAAAGGGTTTTATTTTAAAGGTGGGTATTATGGTTTGATTTTCGAACCCGAAAAAATTAAAATTAAAAATTGCAAAAATTATTAATTAATTATATATTAAAAATTAATACATGAAACAGTTTAGTTTTTTATAAAATATTATCGAAACTGTAATGAGACAAAAATCAAAAACAACGTAAATTGCTAAAGGATTAATTTGAGCCATTTTATATCATTTCATTTGGTAACTAGCTCTTTATTAAAATTCCGTACTGTGTATTTTAAAGTTTTTTTGTTAAATTTATAAAATCTTTTGCTAAGCCTAATACCATCAACCCTATTTCATCATTTCCATTCGGGAAACCCTTTTTAATATATCCGCAAGCCAACACATTCCCAACAAAATATTCAGGAAATTAAAGGTAAACTCCAAAACTATAAAGGACTTGAAGGTAAAGGGGAAAGATTCGTAACGAACTATGCCATTCGCACCCAATTTGCAGTAACAAATTGTTCCATATCCATGTGCTTTATGCCTTTACCTCATCTTCATCCTGCGTGTCATGGGTCTTCGAAAGCTATGGTTCCTTCCGTTGGTTCTTCAAATAAATATTGAATGTGTGAGTCGTGTGGTTTTCTGATTTTTCTTATTCATTTGATCCAAAAGCCCGACCATATTGAAGTCCTGTGGCCTTGTTTTTTGGTTTATTTCTATAGAAAATTTTCAGACTTTATTTTTTTGCCCCAATGACATTTTCCTGTCTGACATATTGAATGACTTGTAAATTAAAGGATTGGATTGTAACTTCCAGGGGCAAATGAAGCTGTTTCCGTTTTAGGACGTAAAAAATTTAAGCACACGTGAAAAAGAGGCAAAACAAAATAGGATAATTCCTGAAATAGAAGTAAGAGGAGGAAATTATTTTAGCCATCATTAATCGTATTATTATTGGCTGTCATACGCAATAGAGTATGGGGTTTTTCAGTTTTTGCGAATTAAATAAATAGATTTTTCGATTTGTAGACATAGAGTAAATAAAAGGGGTTAAGAAGTTTCCTTACAAAAAAAAAAAATGAAAAGGAAAAACTATCTTAGAAATAGGTATTATGCAAATGACTAATGACCTTAGTTTGTTTTTACATTTCTATTAGCCAGAATATACAACAAGACATACAGAGAGAGAGAGAGAAGAGAGAGAGGGAAACTGTGTGTAGTCGAAAAGACTACAGCCAGAGACCCTTAAAGTACACTCAAAAAATTATTTTCTGATTCAATCACGAAATTAATTGATCCAATTAATTTTTTAATTGAAATGTCTTCAATCACAGAAATGATAGTATCAATTAAAAAATTAATTGGCAGTCAATTAAAAAATTAATTTATACGTGTGACTGATTTTTATTTCAATTAAAAAATTTGTTGATTCAATTACATTTTTAATTGAATATTTTTTTAAAATTCAATTAAGATTTCAATAGGACAAATTTTCGTGAAATTTTTTTCTGTGTAGACATTGGGAAAAGGATTTATGCACAGTTAACTACACAGAGAAAATATCGACAATATTTTTTCTATTAAAATTTTATATAATTGAACTTTTCAATTAAAAAATTAATTGATTGAATTATGAATTTTTAATCAAAAAATCACAAAAAAAAAAATAAATACTTTGACCGCTTTTAGATGGATTCAATTATTTTTTTTCATTGGTTATATTTATTATGGGATTGCAGCAACTTCAATTAAAAAAGAAATATAATATCGGCCGTAAGTTCGGCCAGGCCGAATCTTATGTACCCTCCACCATGGATTGCAATAGAAAACTTCTGCGAAAGACTGTCATCCACAATCGAATTACTTCTCAGTTTGTGGTATCTTAAAACTTCTTAACATCGTTTTCTAAATTGTGAGTTAGTCCATACGTGGTAGAGAGCCAGAATTGAAATATGGGGGTCGCTTATATGTGGGGCTTATATACAATTATGAACTTGATATGGACCAATTTTTGTATGATTGGGTATCGAATTTATCTAGGGCTATAATATAACTATAGACCGATATTGGACCGTAGTTAAGGTTAGGCATGGTTGTTAACGGCCACATACTAGCACAATGTACCAAATTTCCAAAACTGACTCGGATGAAATCTTGCTCCTCCAAAAGGGCTCCCAAAACCAAATCCCGGGATCGGTTTTATATGGGCTATATATTATTAGGACTGATATAGGACCCACTTTTGGCATGCTGTTGTTAAAATATCATATACTATCCCATCACGTACCAAATTTCAACACAGATCGGAGATGAATTTTTGCTTCTCCAAAAGAGCACCGGAGGTCAAATCTGGGGATCGTTTTATATGGGCGCTAATGTAATTATGGACTGATATGACCAATTCCTGTACGGTTGTTGGATACCAATACTAAACATCACGTACCAAATTTCAACCGAATCGGAGGAATTCTTGGTTCTCCAAGGGCTCCGGAGGTTCAAATGGGATGGGGATCGTTTTATATGATATATATTATGGACCGATTTCGACCAATTTTTTACAAACTGGTGTTTGAGGCCATAATTAACACCACGTACCAAATTTTCAACCGAATCGGATGAATTTTGCTCCTTCCAAAGGGCTCCGATGGTCAAATCTGGGATCGTTTTAATGGGGGCTAATATAATTATGGACCGATTTCGACCAATTTTTGCATGGGTGTTTGAGGCCAATATATTAACACCACGTACCAAATATCAACTGAATCAGATAAAGTTTGGTCTACCAAGAGGCTCCGGAGGTCAAATCTGGTGATCGGTTTATATGGGGGCTATATATAATTATGGACCGATGCGGACCATTTTTTGCATGGTGATTAGGGATCATATACTAACACCAACGCATTAAATTTCAGCCTGATCGGATGATAATTTGCTTCTCTAGAGGCTCCGCAAGCCAAATCGGGGAATCGGATTTATATAGGGGACTATATAATTTATTAACTGAGGTGGACGCAAATTTTTGCATAGTTGTTAGAGAACCATATGATGACACCATGTAACAAATTTCAGCTGGATCGGATGAAATTTGCTTCTCTTAGAGTCCCCGCAAGCCAAATTTGGGGGTCCGTTTATATGGGGGCTATACGTAAAAGTGGACCGATATGGCCCATTTGCAATACCATCCGACCTACATTCAATAACAACTAACTTGTGCCAAGTTTTCAAGTCGATAGATTGTTTCGTTCGGAAGTTAGCATGATTTCAACAGATGGACGGATGGACATGCTCAGATCGACTCAGAATTTCACCAAAAGACCCATAATATATATACTTTATGGGGTCTTAGAGCAATATTTCGATGTGTTACAAACGGAATGACAAAGTTAATATACCCCCCTATCCTATGGTGGAGGGTATAAAAATTGTGAATTTTTGAAAATATATTTGAGGTCAAACGTTTCAAAGCAAGCGTTAAAATCCATTAAAAATTATAAAAATTATTTATTGACGAAAATATACAGAATTTTTTGAATTTACAATCCAAAACATTGAATTCAGATCACACCTGAAGAAGTGATGCAAATTCAGTGCACCGGCTGTTGAAATGGAGGACTTCTGTCCTATTCAAGCCCATGTTAAATTCATCTGCTTCTGCGTCAATTTTGCACCAACTTCCGGATCAAAAAAAAAAAAAACATTTTCATCTACTTTTTTTGGCGACGCTTTTTTTTTGCTTTTAAAGAAAGTCATGTTCATACGATGCTTCTGGAATTTTTTATTTAAATATTTAAAATATATGTTCTAATTGT
>PGFW01024261.1:8687-24335 GCA_003123925.1 Haematobia irritans
AATGGTATCAGAGGGGGCAAAAGCCATTTGAAACCCTTAAAGTTTAGGGTCATAGACTCAAGAACGGGATTTTTATCTATGCAGGTAACCTTTTCACTGAATATATTAATTTGATCTCCGCGATAAAAATCATCACATCGTTTTTGGGTTCTCCATACTTCTAATATCGCGAGCTATCAAAGACTTTTATCTGGCTATCACTGTAACCTTTTGTGCATTTTCAGGGGATATGCTTCTTCCCATCCTGATCCTTGGCAATTGGAGGAAAAACCTTCAAAATTGCAAACACTTTTTCAAATAAGTGTTACCGCCTTGTCTTTTCTTTCATTCGGAGGATATTTACTATGTCTCATAGTACATTCGATTAAAAGTAAAGGTAGGTCACTACGGCAACATTTTCGAAAATGCAAAAAACAATTTTTTCTTTCCATTCTAACAGGCACCACATATTTTACACCAATGGCAACAACTATGGCTCCAGCAAATACTTTCAAACGCATAAAAGTCTATCGAAGAAGTCGCCGTTCATCGGTTCCACCTTTTGCAGTTTCACGGAATTACACCTACGGCACAGGACAATCTGTGAATCCCTATCAATATTATTATAAAGAAAATAATTAAATATTGACAATGGAATTAAATTGAGAGAGTATAGAGTATTGAAAGTTTTAAGTGAAATGTCCCGTCAAAAAATAACATTTTTATTTGAAACATATTTTGGGTGATCATATTCCTTCTCTGCGTGTATGTAAGATTTTTTTAATAAAGATAATTAAAGTAATTAACCCAACTTTAAATCAAGTGTTATTTACACAAAATTTCCATTTTCCATTTTCTTTTTTAATTTTAAGATATTTAATTATTTCAATGGAACTGTGTAGAAGAATGAAACTACCTCGCACGAAAATTGAACTAAATTTTACTCCACATTATGAAATTTCTACAAAGCGTTTGTTAAAGTCAGAAATATTTAATGCTGTACTTTGTTGTACTTTTTTAACTGTAGTTCACAATTTGTGAACTCTCACATCCTCTCATAGTAAGGAAAAAATTAACTAAAAGTAAGGAAGAAAATCATTGGCGGCAAATCATGATCATTTTAACCATGCAGTAGTTCATTCTTACTATTTTTGGGAATCGTACAAAAATCGTCTTTTGCTTTAGTTTCATATTGAACTTATGTGTATGGTCATTGAACTTTTAGTTCATAAAATTTTGAGACATACTTTAAAAAAAGTACAATTTCATCAAGGTGAAATTACAAAAAAAAAAAACAAGTATACGGCCGTAAAGTTCGGCAGGCCGAAGCTTATGTACCTCCACCATGGATTGCGTAGAAACTTCTTCTACTGAACACTGTCATCCACAATCGAATTACTTGGGTTGCGGTAACACTTGCCGATGGCAAGGTATCTTAAAACTTCCTAACACCGCCTTCTAAATTGTATGTAAGTCCATACATGGTATATATTAAATCAAAAAAGATCGATTAAATACGTATATAATTCAGTTTGACAAAATTTTCTATAGAAATAAAATTTTGACAAAATTTTCTATAGAAATAAAATTTTGACAAAATTTTCTATAGAAATAAAATTTTGACAAAATTTTCTATATAAATAAAATTTTGATAAAATTTTCTATAGAAATAAAATTTTAACAAAATTTTCTATAGAAATAAAATTTCACAAAATTTTCTATTAGAAATAAATTTTGACAAAAATTTTGTATAGAAATGAAATTTTGACAAAATTTTCTATAGAAATAAAATTTTGACAAAATTTTCTATAGAAATAAAATTTTGGTAGATTTTTTTTTGGATCGAGTGGCAACCAATGATTATGAACCGATATGGACCAATTTTTCTCCAATCGGCTATACATAAACTATAGACCGATATGGACCAATTTTGGTATGGTTGTTAGCGGCCATGTACTAACACCACGTTCCAAATTTGAACCGGATCAGATGAATTTTGCTCCTCCAAGAGGCTCCGGAGGTAAAATTTTGGGGTATCGGTTTATATGGGGTCTATAATAATTTTATGAACCGATGCTGGACAAATTTTGCAATGGTTGTTAGGACTATTACTACACGCATGTTATCAAATTTCAGATCGGATGAAATTTGCTTCTCTTTGAGGCTCCGCAAGCCAAATCTGGGGATCGGTTTATATGGGGGCTATATATAATTATGGACCGATATGGACCAATTTTTGCATGGTTGTTAGAGACCATATTATTTTTTTTACTAACACCACGACCAAATGTCAACCGGTGGGATGAATTTTGCTCCTCTAAGAGGCTCCGGAGTTCAAATCTGGGATCGGTTTATATGGGGGCTATATATAATTATGGACGGATATGGACCAATTTTTGCATGGTTGTTAGAGACCATATACTAACACCACGTACCAAATTTCAACCGGTTCGGATGAATTTTGCTCCTCTAAGAGGCTCCGGAGTTCAAATCTGAGGTTTATATGGGGGCTATATATAATTATGACCGATGTGACCAATTTTTGCATGGTGTTAGCTACCAGCCGGATCGGATGAAATTTGCTCTCTTAGAGGCTCCGCAGCCAAATCTGGGAACGGTTTTATATGGGGGCTATATATAATTATGGACCGCATGTGGACCAATTGCATGGTGGTTAAGACCATATACTAAACACATGTACCAAATTTTCGGCCGGATCGGATGACATTTGCTTCTCTAGAGGCTCCGAAGCCAAATCGGGGGATCGGTTTATATGGGGGCTATATATAATTATGGACCGATGTGGACCAATTTTTGCATGGTTGTTAGAGACCATATACTAACACCATGTACCAAATTTCAGCCGGATCGGATGAAATTTGCTTCTCTTAGAGGCTCGCAAGCCAAATTTGGGGGTCCGTTTATATGGGGGCTATACGTAAAAGTGGAGCGATATGGCCCATTTGCAATACCATACGACCTACATCAATAACAACTACTTGTGCCAAGTTTCAAGTCGATAGCTTGTTTCGTTCGGAAGTTAGCGTGATTTCAACAGACGGACGGACGGACGGCATGCTCAGATCGACTGAGAATTTCACCACGACCCAGAATATATATACTATTATGGGGTCTTAGAGCAAATATTTCGATGTGTTACAAACGGAATGACAAAAGTTAATATACCCCCATCCGTATGGTGGGAGGGTATAAAAAAAACAAAAAAATTAACTATAATAAAACGTTCCAATAAAAATTAAGTTAAATTTAGCGTTAGTTTAATACGTGATTTTTTTCTGCGTATATTTCTAAGCGCTCACGCAAACAATAGAGAAATGTGGTTGGACTAAAAATCAATTAAAAGAAAGTACACAAAAAAATGTATGGCAATAATGAACTATTTCCGTGCGAAAATTGAACTAAATTGTATACCAAATTTTGAGATCATTTAAATTGACGAAAATTTTGTGGGTATTTTTGGATTTTTAACTTCCATTTGCGATGAATCTTTCTCAAAAGCACGAATGAACTAAAAATAAAGAAAAAATCTTGGCGCCAGATCATTCCCATTTTAACCATGGTGTAGTTCATTTTTACTATTTTTGAGAAAACTTCTTCTGTTTTAGTTAGCATTGAACTTATTTGTATGTCATTGAAATTTTACTGGCATTTATTTTATAAAATTTTTGAGACATACTTGGAATAAAGTGAAATTCATTGGGCAGGGGAAAATTTCTTACTAAATTTTAAAAATAAATTAATGCCCATGTTCCCAAATCCACTTCCAGTGAAATGGTAATCAATTCCACGATTTTCGTGTCCTACAATCCACTTTCACCGGAATTTTTCGTGAAATCAATTCACTTGCAAAAGTCTTGGTGAAAGTTGAATTATGTCCAAGATGGGTGTATTTCCAGTTAAAAAAAAGTACTCGCGTAAAAAATTTGAAATGTTTTATATTTAATACATGAGTTTTATTAAAACTGCGTCATTTTTAATTAAAAAAAAATAAATTGTAATAAGTCTATTGATTCCACTTATTTTGATTTCCGCCTTAGTGAATTTTTGGGTGATTTGTTCAACCCAGCTGGTTACAGAAAAGTTAAAAAAAGAACGTGGAATTAAGAACACCAAATTTTCACGTTCGTGGATTTGACGTGAATAGTGGAAAGTGGAATTGAAGTGGATATCCGAACATAGGTGTAAACAAATAAAATGTTTTAGCATATAAATATAAGTTCATTTTAGCAACAGTTTTACAAACTGACTTTTTCTGTCTAATTGGAGTTATCTTCTATATACTCACCTTGTGGGATCATACATCTGATTATTTCTTGGCATACGACCAGGACCTATTTTCATTCCATATAGGGCATATTGATCTTCAGTCATAGTAACTTCCCTAAAAACAACAGAATTAAAGCACATTTAAATATAATTTTAAATATATACAGAATCTTTGGTTAATAACTAACGTTTGTTCCTCATCTATGATGGGAGCTATCACGGGTCCCCTAGTACCATATTGATAATACGAAGGTTCTTCATAATTGCCACGAGTCGAACGTTCAGGTGAACTGGTATAACCATCTGAAATATATTTGAGATCATATTAAAAAAAATGTGTGAAAACAAACCCAAGGGATTCTAAAATCTAAAGATAAATGCATAACTTAAATGGCATAAAAAATATTTATTTAATATATACCATGAAATTTTGATGGAATTAAATTCAATGAAAATGAAAATCTACTTTCTATTAACAAAACTCAAATTTAAACTCAATACATTAACTACTGGAACCAATTTGAATTGATTATTGGCAAAAGAAAATTTCTCTAAAAGTTAGTAATATTTATTAAATTCCTGGTTTTTTTCATATGACAAGTACCTGGTATACTGTACAACTGATCCGGGGGATAAGGAAACAAGGGTTCCATGCTACCCCTGGAGTTGGGCGTTCTTAAAGGTTTCAATGGCGTTCCTAGTCAATCAATCAATCAATCACGCATCATACATAGTAATGGTAGTAGTTATACTTATTGTTATATAATATTTAATACTTAAAAAAATGTTAATCACACACAAAATTTATACAAAACCAAAAAAATCCAATAAAACCTAAATGCAGTTAAGGTTTACCGAAAGAAAAGAATCCAAACTGAAATAAACATGAAACATTGAGAACTCAAAACTCTTGAAACAAAACATGCATAAGAATGCTAAAGAGGGGGGATTATAAATTACAAGTTCTATAGAAAATTTTTTTGTCGAAGTTTAGTTCTATAGAAAATTTGTCAAAATTTATTCTATTAAATATTTTGTTCAAAAATTTATTTCTATAGAAAGTTTTCTCAAAATTTTATTTCTACAGAAATTTTTGTCAACCTTTTTTTTCAACATTTTTATCTATGTTTTTTTTTTTATCTAAAAAAACTTGTCAAAATTTTATTGATTTTAGAAGTTTGTCAATTTATATTGCTTTAGAAAGTTTTTCGAAAATATTTCTATAGAAAATTTTTTCAAAATCATTTATTTTTATTAGAAAATTTGTAAAATTATTTTTACAATTTTTCATTTATTCTATAGAAATCTTTGTCGAAATTTTAATTTCTATATAGAAAATTTTTGTTGAAAAAATTCTATTTCTATAGAAAAATTTTGTAAAAATTTTATGTTCTATAGAAAATTTTGTCAAAAATTTTATGTTCTTTAGAAAATTTTGTCAAAGTTTTATTTCATTTAATGTAAAATTTTTATGGAAGTCAAAATTTTATTTCTATAGAAAATTTTTTGTCAAAAATTTTATATCTATAGGAAAATTTGTCAAATTTTATTTCTAAGTTTAAATACGGCCTTTCCATAATTTTCTCTCCATTTCTTCCGGTGTACTTTTTGTGTGGGCCCAATGAAAATTGGACCTTTGCTTTTTGGTGTAGCTAAGACTGTCATAATTACGGGGTACTCCAGCAAGGTAATTGATATCGTGGATGAATGTCTGAGCATTACAGCTTTCATAGTGCATGCGACAACCTATTATTGGAATTGTCCAAGGTAACTTTCTTAAAATTAAACGACGCTGCCCACCCCTGTTCAAATAACGAATATAGCAGTAAGCTGTCATCCATTCATTTCATTCATGGATTTTGTTTTGTACTGTTACTTCATAACTTCAGTTAACACCTTCGCGCTAGGAGACTAATGGTATACCAAGTTATTCTCTGAGGCTTTTGTTACTTTCGATGGTCATGACTAATGACATGACATATTCTTTACATATTGCATATCATTTGGATTATTTAATCTCACGTCCGCCTATCGTCGTCTCTTGCGCTGGAACTGGACTATTCAACTACTTTCAGGTTTGCGAAGTTTCTGGGTTGGTGCTGGTCGTTTGTTGTTTCTCCGTTCCTTTGATGGATTTACATCGGAAAGCGGGTTTGGGGAATAACTCAACACCGCATTGGACATAAATTTATTAGTAAAACATGCTTGTAAGTTGGTATCCAACTAATGGGATATGGGACAACCTTGGCCAAAATTTTGCAAAACTTATGCAAAATATGTGTTACCGATTTAAAGAAGATTTTTCTATTGGTTACTAATTGCAATTAACAAATTACGTAAATAGGTGAAGTCGATTAAACTGGTATTTTTAATGAGTATCGGATTGAATCAAAAGACACAGCTCATAAGAATTTATCATTTGAAGTCTGGGTTTAGTTGAAACTAAAAAGCATCGTAAAGTCTTCCTGAGTGAAATACAAATCGAAAGATAGTAATTTCTAATTCGCCACCATTACTCCTCGTAATACAGCCGACAATTTATCGTTATACTACACTTCCCAGGTACGTACCCTGGCCCCGCACGCTCCCACGAGCCCCGTTGAACCCCCTAATGCATTTTCTTTTAGTATTTACTTTTTAGACTGACTCGGCGTTTTGTTTATACTTCATATGCCACTATTGCGAGGGCGGGATTAACTTAAGCTTGGAATATTCCCGTTTTGTACATGCATCTGTGAAAAATATGGGTCTTCGGAGACCCCTATACCGCAAAGTATATCTAAAAAAAAACTACTCTCAAGTATAGTGTAGATTAGGTATTTTGATAAATGTGGTATTCGACAATGGCGACTGAATTCCAATATGAAGGCCTGAAAATAAACGACCTACACCAAAAATATAATGTTATAATACAAACAAAAACAGGAAAAACAAAATCGAAAATTTCATTTTAGAATCAGCTTAGATTCTTATTCCAACACTGGGTACCTTGTGGCTGTGAAACTGATGGGTATAAATGTACACAAGAGCAGAACCCCACATAACATTGTTGGCCCGACACATATTAGGTTTCATAGCCCGGTATTTTTGGGCCCATGTCTAGGGCCGAATCGTTCCATATTCATGCGATTTATCGACACCGATTATTTGTAGCAGCCCAGGTTACACCAAGGCAAAGGTCGTAACACAGTTATTTCTCACAGAAGCAGAATTAGAATCGAGAGCTTAGGACGCCTTTGTTATATACACTTTCTTCGATTAACTATGATATACGACCTATATCGAGGATTAAACCTAAGCGGGGAGCAAGCGGCATGATAAAAATGATAAACCAGGAAGTGCTCGATGCTGGAGAGTGAACTTACAGTGGGAATGACCCCAAACCCACATTTGAAGACGGAGACACTACAACCGACGCAGTGACTCATCTATGGAATAGGCCTCAAACGAAAACCGACTACTGAAAATGCAGGGACCAGCAGAACAAATTGCCAAGCCTGAAGCCATGGAAAATCGATCCATAACTTAATCTAGGGCTCAAATTATTCATATGGTTCGCAGCTACAACTCACTTGTTCGGACTCTGACGACATGGAGCCCAGAAAGTCTTAGGAAACACCGGCAAAAGGCTTTCATTTATATATCGCTATTCCAAAATCGCATAAGTCCATTTTGATTGATCTGGTACAAATAGGGCATTAAACTTATAAGCATCACCTTTCATACATCGTTGAGATTGCGCAGGACTAAGCCCACTTCTGGGACTCTATTCGTCAAGGAGAAACAATCGGTAAAAGACCGGTGAAAGAGACTATTGGCCACGCTGTATTTCGCTTTGAATCCGCGAAACGTCTTAATTCCACAGAGCAAGTGAAAAATTTGTTTGTTCTTGCCACCAGTGTGTCAAATTCCAGAAATGCGAGATATGCACCCACTTGGCACGAAACCAGCAATCAGCCGAAAAGGGAGTTTGGGTTTGTTTTCATTTGAAGAGTATTGGCGGTATAATAATTCATAACGCAAAACGGCGCCATAAAATATCTGAAGACTAACAGGAAAAAAAAACATAAAAATGTAAACAGAATTTTAATTATGGGTCAACTACCTGGTTCATTCATTCTTGGAATTGCGAACTAGCCCCTTTGGACTCTATCCGTAGGAAGAAAATCGTAAAACCCCTGTGGAATGGAACGCCTGGACATTCTGAGATCACGCTATAGAGTGGCTAGGCGGCCGTTATTTTAAAATATTTTTCATCTAGAGTGTAGGAAGTCTCTAATCCACACAAGCGCAATGAACAAATTTGGTTGGTTTTGTCCACCTTTGATCAATCCTTAAAGTCTCGCAAGAATGCAAGGCCGCACTGTGAAAGCGAAGCTACCATCCCAAAAAAAGGGGAGTTTGTGGTTGAATTTGGATTCGTCACATTTGAAATACTGGGTTATATTTTCATAATCAAACGTGTCCCCAATAATTGAAATTGGAGCTAACCAAGAAAACATAAAGATGAGAACGTTTCCATAAAATTTTTTTGGGATCCAGCTTTGGAATTCGCTGAAAGTCTTAATCCAACAAGCAATGAAAAATTTGTTTGTTTTGCCACCATTGTCAAATTCCAGAATATCGGCCCACTTGGAAGCGAAACACAATCCCAAAAAGGGAGTTTGGGTTGTTTTTCATTTGAAATATTGGGGTATATATTCATAACGCAAACGGGCCCAAAAATAATCTGAAGCTACAAAAAAAAAACATAAAAATGTACAATTTTTTGGGGTCACTTTCATCATCTTGGAATTGCGATAGCCCACTTTGGACTCTATCCGTAGGAGAAAATCGTAAACCCCTGTGGAAGACCTGCCACTTATTTCGCTTTGGAATTGCGATAGCCCATTTTAAATTCTTTTCATAGAGGAAAGTCTTAATCCACAAGCAATGAACAAATTTGTTTGTTTTTCCACCTTTGTCAAATCCCAGAAAGCGAAAATCGGCCCACTTGAAAGCGAAGCACCATCCCAAAAAAAGGGAGTTTGGGTTATTTTTCAATTTGAACTACTGGGTTATATTTTCATAATGCAAACGTGTCCCAAAAATGAAATGAAGCTACAAAAAACATAAAGATGAGACGTTTCCATAAAATTTTTTGGGATCACTTTCATCATCTTGGAATTGCGATAGCCCACTTTGGACTCTATCCGTAGGAGAAAATCGTAAACCCGGTGGAAGACTTGCCACTTATTTCGCTTTGGAATCGCGATAGCCCACTTTGAATTTCTTTCATAGAGGAAAGTCTTAATCCACAAGCAATGAACAAATTTGTTAGTTTTTCCACCATTGCCAGAAAGAAAATCGAAAATCGGCCTTGAAAGCGAAGCACAATCCCAAAAAGGGAGTTTGTGTTATTTTTCATTTGAACTACTGGTTATATTTTCAATAATGCAAACGGGCCGCAAAAAAGAAATTGAAGCTACAAAAAAAAAATAAATAAATGAAAATGAGGTGTTTCATAAAATTTTTTGGGATCATCTTCAGTTAAGTTTTTTGAGGCTTATTTTCATGGGGCCATATTCATAGCGGCCCTTCCTTCAATTAGGTCTTGAGGCTCAGTTTCATGGGGCCTATATTCATATGGGACCACGGCCGTTACGGCGGCACACACCACGGTGGTGCTTGAGACCTGGTTGCCTATCGATGGTGTGCATTTTAAACTGACCTCTTTGACAAGTAAACCCGATCATTTTGTTCGTTCACAAATTGCTCATTTTGAAATGGCTTCCCATCGGAGAAAACCAAATTCTGTAAGTGGCCATGTGCAAGCGAAGCAACTTCTTTGCTTTTTCTAGTCTAACATTTTTTTGCATCGGAGAGCTCTTGAACTTTTTTAAATTCGGCTGTAGTTCTCAGCACATTTTTTCAATATGTGTTGTATGCTTTCATTATATCTTTAGTTCACGAGAAAGTTTCATCACTCGGAGCATGGATTACGATCAAACTGAAGCCTTCACTTTTGGATCATTTCTGAATATTAGTTACCTATTTATGTCCACGCAGTGATAACTTTATAAGTATCACGGCAGGTTAAATTAGGTTAGGTATAGTGGCAGCCCGCTATTTCTGTCAAACTAGACTATTCAGTCCATTCACCCAGAGAAGGAATATGATCACATCCTAGAGCAAAATTTTATTTATGGACGGTGAACATGTAACAGATTTGCCTTAATCATATTATTTTCTCGGACATTATGTCCGGCAAAAACGTAGTCACCCCATCCAAACATAATATTTTGCTCTACACCCTCACAAAAAATCGCTTCTGTAACATATACTCCCAAACATTTTTGCTTCAAGCTATATCATTTTTGGTGTATGCCCAAACATTTATATGTTTGATCTTCTACCAATATATAATATGTTTCAAAGCATATTGGTCTAAACAATATATGTTTGGGTAGTCTAAGCTCCAAACATTTTGTATTTTTGCATCCAAATTCAATAATGTTGTCTTCCAAAAAACAATATGTTATTATTGGACCATATATATGTTTGGAAGCATTTTGCACCCAAAAAATATTATATGCTTAAAAAAATTCTCCAAACAATATTGGGCTCAAAATTTTATTTAATTTATTTATATATTTACAATCATAATGAATTATGAAATATAACAGGTAAATATAGGTGTGCTAACAACATAGGTTTTTTTGACCTGAATGCTCAAATTTTTGCTTTCTGCCCAATTGTATATTCCCCGACATCTTTCTCACTTCCACGAGATTTTTTAGTTCTTAGCACCTTTTTCTGTAATACAAACATTGTAGAAGAAATTATTCAATTGTATGGTTTTTTTTTATTTTAATTTTACCTTTTGCCGGACGGGGATTCGAACAGCGGACCACACAGTTTGTAAGGATCAAAGAAGTAGCTGATCAATTGGCCTAAGGAAAAATAAAATGTTTAATTTTGTAATAACAAAAGCAACAACCACCAACTTAATCCAATTATCGCTCCCTGTTAAATAGCGCTCCAAGCTACTAAACACATATATGTTTATAGGCTATTTTCTAAATTAATATATGTTTGAATCCAAGCATATTATAATTTACAAACATTTTATGTCCCAACATAATATGTTCTAACATATTAACACATATATGTCCCAAACATGTTATGCTAGTTTATGAACATTATATGCTTGCACTCAAAAATATTGTGTTTAAAAATTTGTGTTCCAAACATATAATGTTTATAGCCAAACATATGAAAAACAGTATTTTTCATCCGTGTAGGAGGTGCTCATATTCCTTCTCTGCGTGTTCTGAGCTTCTCTCTTATCAATGAGTGCTGCCCCATTCTATGTTTAGCTAAAATTGGCAAGGGACCATTTTTTATAAGAAGAGTCCGAACGGCGTTTCATATAATGCTGAAACCACTTTCAAAAGTTCATTGATTGACTTTCAAAAAAACTTTCAAAAGTTCATTGATTGACTTGAAATGTTCAGAGAATATAACATGAAGGTTGGCTTATAAGTCCACGGTCTGACACATAGATGGCGTCGCTAGTATTAAATGCATATTATTTTATATAATACCAACCTTTAAATGATTCGTCGTCAAAATTGACGTCTGTAAGTCAATTAGTTTTGTGAGATAGAGAGTCTTTTGTGAAGCCAACTTTTGTTTATTGTGAAAAAAATGAGAAAGGAAAAAAAAGGAATTTCGTGTTTGATAAAATACTGTTTTCTGATGGGGAAAAAAAATACGGTGGAAGCAAAAACTTGGCTTTGATAGTGAATGTTTCCGACTCTGCCCCAGGGAAATCAACAATAATTTGGTTGGTATGCAAAATTCAAGCTGTGGTTAAATGAGCAGGAGGACGGTGGAACGCAGTGGACGCCGAAAGAGGTGGTTACGAACGAAAAACATCAAAAAAAATCCACAAAATTGGATTTTGATATGACCATAAAATGAAGTTGATCCGAGATAGCAGAATGCCTTAAAGATATCAAAGGAACGTGTTATTATATCAATTCATCAATATTTGGATATGGGGACGCTCTGTGCAAAAATGGGTGCCGCGCGAGCTCACATTTGACCAAAAAAACAACGCGTTGATGATCTTGAAGCGGTTGTTGCAGCTGTTAACTTCGTAATACACCGAGTTTTTTCCGTCGATATTGTGAAATGGATGAAAACTTCATCCTACCACTCCTGAGTCAATCGACAGTCGCGAGTGACAGCGACCGGATTGAAACCGGTCTCCGAAGCGTTGGAAAGACTCAAAAGTCGCTGGCAAAGTAATGGCCTCTGTTTTTGGATTGCGCATTGAATAATTTTTATCGATTATCTGAGAAGGGAAAAACCATCAACACGTGACTATTAATATGGCGTTATTGGAGCGTTTGAGGTCGAAAATCGCGGCAACAACGGCCCCATATGCAAAGAAGAAAAAGTGTTGTTCCACCAAGACAACGCACCGTTCCACAAGTCATTGAGAATGATGGCAAAAATTCATGAATTGGGCATCGAATTGCTTCCCCACCCACCGTATTCTCCAGATCTGGCCCCAGCGACTTTTTCTTGTTCTCAGACCTCAAAAATTTTGGGAAAAATTTGGCTGCAATGAAGAGGTGATCGCCGAAACTGAGGCCTATTTTGAGACAAAACCGAAGGAGTACTACCAAAATGGTATCAAAAAATTAGAAGGTCGTTATAATCGTTGTATCGCTCTTGAAGGGAACATATGTTGAATAATAAAAACGAATTTTTACAAAAAAATGTGTTTTTCTTTGTTAGACCAGGGACTTATCAGCCAACGTGTTATATGGGGCATATGCGGTATAATTGGGTTGATTAACTTTTCGTTATATGGATGGGAGAGGGCTTACCACTTGTCCTACGTTTTAAAAATTCCACTTAAGACTGTTTTAAGCAGCTCATAGAATTTTAATCAATATTTTAGTAATAATGAGTATATTAGAGAGTTTTAGATTTTTTAAAGATATATTGACTTTAGTTTAATAGAAATACACAAATCAATGTTTAAATTAAATAATTTTGCAATATACAAAATTTTTGGTGTAGACTCTTTGAATACCAATAAATTGCCGAAAAATAATTAACAGTTCCTAAATAAGAAAGGAATATCTCTTCAGTGGTTTGCGGGTCGCTTATATGCAATACCAATTCAGAATATTGGTTTTAGTTAAGAAGAAAGATTGATTGTACAAAATGACCCGCTGATACCAAAATTATGCTGGGCAGGATTCCATAGTAGGTACACCGGATGAAAAAAGACTGTTTTTCATATGTTTGGCTATAAACATTATATGTTTGGAACACCAAATTTGTAACACAATATTTTGAGTGCACAGCATATAATGTTCATAAACTAGCATAACATGTTGTTGGGACATAATATGTTAATATGTTAGAACATATTATGTTTGAGCCATAAAATGTTTGCAAATATAATATGCTTGGAGCAAACATATATTAATTTAGAAATAGCTATAAACATTATATGTGTTTAGTAGCTTGGAGCGCTATTTACAGGGAGCGATATTGAATTAAGTTGGTGGTTTGTTTGCTTGTTATTACAAAAATTAAAATTTTATTTTTCCTTTGGGCAATTGATTCAGCTACTTCTTTGATCCTTACAAACTGTGTGGTCCGCTGTTCGAATCCCCGTCCGGCAAAAGGTAAAATTAAAATAAAAAAATCATAAAATTTAATAATTTTTCTATCAATGTTTGTATTATTACCAGAAAAAGGTGGCTAAGAACTAAGAAAATCTCGTGAAAGTGAGAAAGATGTGGGGGAATATACAATTAGCAGAAACAAAAATTTTGAGCATTCAGGTCGAAACTATTATGTTGTTAGCACCTATATTACCTGTTTATTTTCATAATTCATTATGATTGTAAATATATAAATAAATAAATAAAATTTTGAGCACAGTATTGTTTGGGAGAATTTTTTTTGAGCATATAATATTTTTGGGTGCAAAATGCTTCCAAACATATTAATATGTTTCACATAATAACATATTTGTTTTTTGGAAGACAACATTATTGAATTTGGATGCAAAAATACAAAATGTTTGGAACTTTAGACTACCCAAACATATATTGTTTAGACCAATATGCTTTCAAACATATTATATATGGGTAAGAGATCAAACATATAAAATGTTTTGGGCAATACCTAAAAAATGTATATGCTTTGAAGCAATATGTTTGGGGTAATATGTTAACAGAAGCGATTTTTTTGAGGGGTGTAATATTTCTTTTAAAAACGAAATATAGACCGTGTTTGGTGTTCTTTAAGCAAAACTTCATTATAACCCATTGGGGTGCGCTATTAAATCTATTTGGTTTTGTCTTAGCTAACTACAATTTACAATTTATCTTCTATGTATCCCAAATACTTTTTACTGCTTTTCCAAATATAAAATTTTCTCATTAATTTATATTAATTTCCAAATCTATTTTCTTTCGACCTGAGTATACGCAAAATTACTTTTTTTTTGTTGTGAGGTAATATTATTAACTAAAAGAGACTATTTCTATATTTACTTACATCTAGATTTAGTTTTTCCAATTAGCTCCTCATTATGTCGCTTTTGCCTAACTTCTTTAATAGTACTTCGTTGTTACTTCAATATAATATGGTTGTTTTAACCATAAATAGTTAACAATCGTTAGTTTATAATAAATAACAACCAGTATACAGTTACACAATTCGACCATGGCCAAGAACTTGACACCCTGCATTATGGTTGAACATAAGATATCAACAAAAGGCCAAGACTTTCATCAAGGGAACTCAGAGGACAGAAAATTTTGTTTTGTTTGTTTCTTTGTTCATATGAATGTTTATTGTGGTCAATTACCCTGTAAAATGGTCATAAACACTTAATAAAAAAAGTGAAATTATATGGTTTTTAATGGCTTACGATTTGAGCATATAAACTAACCATGACAAGGCTATAGTCACACACACAAGACTTAGAAAACTTGGTTCAAATGCCAATGAAATGTAATGTCTGCTGGTATTATACAATATTGATGAAGATTATGTGGATGATTACACGATGATGATGATGATCATCATCATCCTGGCTATGATGAGAGTTGCTTATTTTCATAGATATTACAACATATCTGGTAATTTTTTATTTTTGGGTTTCTTTTTTTTACAGATTGGAAAACAGGCTCCTTATTATGTTGGCGCCTCACAGACATTGCCTCGTGGAATGTATACAGATCGCAACAAAGTGGCCATGGGTAAATATTCCTAATTTTTTGGGTTTTTTTCATTTATTGATGGAAACTTATTTATGGTTATAAGTTTCTTACAAGATTCAGTTGTTCCTTCCTATGGCCT
>PGFW01024287.1:2905-13052 GCA_003123925.1 Haematobia irritans
TACCATTTATTTATTTTCAAATTTTGTGTTACACGTTTCCTAAAATTTTCCCAAACAGGTGTCTTTTTTTTTGTATAAAATTTCCTGGACATATTCTACTCCTGCTAGTTGCCTCTTTTTTTTTTTTTTTTGGGAAAAACTAAATTTCAAATGGACTGATGCTAGCTGACAGCATCACAATGTTTGAGACATTGAGAGTGACATTGTTGATGATTTATATAGGTATTCATTTCCACCATTTCTCTGTGGGATCCATCAATCACATTACAAGTGCCAGTCATTTTGCTCCAATGTTTGTCATTAACAAAAAAAATTGTTTTGTATTGAAGGTTGATCATTAACGATCGCAAAGTGTAAGTTAAAATTAATATAGATTCTGGTATTACAAATGTCCAATATGAATATGAAGGATATTTTGTTTATTTTACAATCGGCTATTGATATGAAAAATGAAGAACACAAAACTAAAAAATTCCATCGAAATAAATTTTTCGAAATTTTCTATGAAATTTAATAAAATCTCTTAAAGGCAAGACAAACCGATAAATGAAAAAATTTGAGGAAATCGTATAATGAACAAATCAGGAAAAATTTCGCTAAGTACTTTGTCATACAAACAATAATGTAAAAAACAATAAAATCTATAAAATAAATTTTGGGAATCTCCATAAAAATTGAAAATATTTCTACACTACAAAAAAAATATTTACGCGACATTAAAGATTACCTAAATTTTAGGATACGAAATTTACAAAATATTTAAGGACAAATTACTTTAAATAATGAAATTTTAAATTAAAATAAAGTTTATAATCTTTCCTTACATTTTTTTTTATTAAATTTAGGACACAAATTTTGTAAATTTTCGTGCCTCCGTTAAAGTCGCATGTCTTGAACTAATGTCGCATGTCCTTGAACTAATAAAGAAAACACATTGTTGATTTAACGAAATGTCCTTAAATTACTGAAATATTGAAACTTTAGATTTAAGATAAAAACACTTCAAATATAGGGCTAAGACTTATTTTGAGGATTTGGCGTCTTGGGTTTTAAAGTATTTTTGGAAATTAATAAAAAAGTTTTTTTACTATGAAGTATCCGTTATAATTTGGATTTTTAAAACTGGCACTTGTTTGTACAGTGAGTACCTTTATTAATAAAACCGCGGAAAGAGAATGAAAATTTGATAAATTTGTAAATTTTTAATTTTATTGGTCCTAGATTTAAGCCATAGTGCTAATTCTTATTTAAGAAGCGCATTTGCGCTCGGAATCAATACCAAAATCCTCTGCATGGGAAGTTGCAAAATCTCTTGGATCAAGTCAACTTTTTTTTGGTTATAGAGTGGAAATTCTGAAAAAAAAATCAAGTACACAACAGTTAACAAAATTTTCTATAGTGGAATATTTTAATAAAAATTTCCATACTAGAAATATTTTTAACATTTTAATTTAAATTGTGACAAAAATTTCCTGAAGAGAAGACTTTTCATTAAACATCTCTAAAAAGAAAAAAATTCACTAAAAGCGAAGAAATTTGTAAAATTTTCTGTAAATATAAATTTTCCATAATTAAAAATTTAATTTTCCGATTAAACGATAGAGACCTTTGACAAATTTTACCATAAAATTCCCGATAAAAAAAAAAAAAAAAAAAAAAAAAAAAAAAAAAAAAAAACTTTTTTACAAAATTTTCCGGTAGAGAACTAAATTTTGATGAAAATTTCTTATAATGAAAAAAATTTGAGTTGTATAGAGTGTGAATCTTTTGAAAAAAAAAAAACAAACAAAAATTCATAGTTACAACATGTTAACAAAATTTCCTATACGAAATGATTTTAATAAAATTCCTATAAAGAAAAAATTTTTTAACATTTTAATATAAAATTTTTGACAAAAATTTCCTTGAAAAGAAGACATTTTTCATAAAATCTGCTAAAAAGAAGAACAAAATCCTTAAAGCCGAAGAAATTTATTAAAATTTCTCTGAAATATAAAAATTTTCCATAAATTTCGATAAAGAACTTTTGACAAATTTTCCATAAAAATTTTCCGATAAAAAAAAAAAAAAAAAAAAAAAAAAAACTTTTTAAAATTTTTCCGGTAGAGAATAAAATTTTTTGTAGGAAGATTTCTTATAGTGGCAAAAAAAATTGAGAAAATCTCCCGATAAAAGAAAAAATATAAAAAAATATATAAAATATAAGAAGTTTGACAAATATTCTAAAGACAAAATTTCATCAAATTTTCTATAAAGTTGAAAATTTTTGGTAATAAATTTCCATAGACAAAATTTTCTATAGATGAAAGTTTTAGAAAACTTCCAAAACATAAGAAATTTTTGAAAAAATCTTAGCCACATACATTTTAACTAAAATTTCTATAGCGGAATTGATTTTTAATAAAAATTTTTTTTTTTTTTGCCTATAAAGAAAAAAATTTAACATATTTTGTTCTTTTTTTATTTATGTTTATTTTTATTAGAGAGATAATGTTGACCAAATTTCCTGAGAGAGAAGACATCTTCTTACAAAGAAAAAAAAATCTAAAGCGAAGAAAATTGTTGATAAATTTTTCATGTAATTTATTAAAATTTTTCCATAAATTTCCGTAAAGAACTTATTGAACCGCGGAATTTCCATAGAGAAAAAATTTTGAGGATAATTCTTATAATGAAAAAAAAAAATAAGAAAATTTCCGGTAAGAAAAAAAAATATAAAATAAAAGTTTTGAATAAAATTTCTATTAAAGACAAAAATTTCTCAAATTTTTCTATAAAGTTGAAATTTTGAAAATTTCTGACAAAATTTCCCATCATTCCGAAAAAAATTTTCAAATTTCGCGAAAGTATTTTGGATGAATTCTTATAATGAAAAAATGAAGAAAAATTCCGGACGAAAAAAAATAAGTAAATAATTTTGATATATTGACAAAAAATTAATTTTCATAAAGTTGATGGAATCTCGCAACATAAGAGAGAAATCTGAAAAACTTAATAAAATGATTTTGAAAAAATTCTTATAAGAGAGAATTTTGAAATTCTGAGAATAGACAACATTTCTATTAAGAAGATGTATTTTGAACTTAAAGCGCCCATGTATTAACTTGGCATTATTCCGCGCTAAATTGGCTATTTTTTCGTGTGTTAGTCCTTTCTTTAGTAATTATTTCAACGAAAAATTAAGATATAATCAAATTTATTAATTCAACATTAGCGGCAATAGATTATAATTTTATTCTGTTTGCTCATATATTCGTTTTGTTTTTAGCGGCTAAACTGGAACTTAGTCAGCCCACCTTAAATATAAAAAAATGTTGCGCAAAAATTTTCTAGATATGAATTTTGACAAAACTTCGCAATAAATAGAAGAATTTTGTTAATAGAAAAGAATATTTTTACGGAAATTGACATACACTGAAGAAAAAAGCAACTCGGTTCCAAAGATTGTGTCTTTACTTTTAAAAAATTTTTTTGGTATTGATTTTCCGAGCCAAAGAAGCGGAGAATTACATAGTAAGGTACTTTTAAGACACAATTCTCTTTTAAATTTAGGTTTTGTGTACTTGGCTTCTAGAAGACAAATTTTAATTTTTCGCTTTCTCAGCTTTTTGTTTTCATATATGCCTATCAAAGTCCTTTTAAAAAACGGAGTCTAGCCAACTTTTATTTCCAAATTAGAACTGCGACTTCGCAGTTAGAAATTTGCTGATGTTTTGCACAGTAAAAACTTCTTTAGAAAATGTTAGAAAAAACATGTCCACATATTGAACGATTTTTTGCTCTTGCTAAGTCAGATGGCAAAAAGACAACAAATTTAAAGACAATTTTCATTATAATTTAGAGATTTTGTTCTGGAATTATTAAAGTCAAGATGACCTTAGCCTATAAATTTTTTCTTTCATGTTAGGATACCCATTTTAAGTCAAATCACTTAATTATAGGACAATACGACTTTATTTTTGATAAAGTTTTATCGACTTTTTGGACAAGGCAAAATAACTTTATTTTTTAGAGAAATGTGTATTCTATTGCCTAAGCAAAATCTTGTATTCGATTTTAAAAGACATGAAATCTTTGACCTCACGAGCAATATTTTTTTTCAGTGACTATTTAGAATAGAAAATTACACACAAATTTTCTACGGAGAAAAAATTTTGATAAAATTTTCTATAGAGAAAGAAATTTGGCAAAATTTCCTATTGACAAAAAATGTTTACCAAAATTTCCTACCGAGAAGAAAAAATTAGAATAGAATAGAAAGGAATATAGAAAAAATTTGTTGGTCTTAGATTTTAAAGCCAGATAGGTCAGCTTAAAGAATTTCTTTATTTTAAGAAAGGGCCGGCCATCTTGGAAAATTGTTCTTTATAGAGAAAAAAAAATTGGGCAAAATTTCCTTATAGAGAAGAAACTTTGATAAAAAAATTTCTATAGAGAGAAAATTTAGACAAATTTACTATCAAAAAGAAAATTTCGAGAAAAAAAAAAACCTCTTTAAGAAGAAAATTTTGAGAAAATTTCCTATAGAGAAGAAATTTTTGAGAAAATTTCCTATTAGATGAACTTTTGCTTTAAAATTTCCTATAAATCAAAAATGTTGGAACAAAATTATTTTTATGGGAAAATAAATTTTGGCAAATAATCTTTCATTTGTTGCATATTCTCTTATAGATAATATGGTTTGAGAAATTTTCCTATATAGTAATTAAATTTTTGACAAATTATTCTATTAGAGAAGAAATTTCGCCGAAAAATATTCATTAAAATAAACATTTATGAGAAATTTCCTATTAGAGAAGAATTTGTGACCAACGTTTCTTTATATAGGAAGAATTTTTATAATTGCTTCACTTTCCTATAAAGAATTGAAATATTCGAAAATTTTCCTTATCGAGCAATGAAATTTGGACCAAAATTCATATCAGAACAGAAATATGTTACCAAATTTCGTATTAAAAAAGCTGTAGACAAAATTTCCTAAAAATAATTAATTTTCACAATAAATTGTTACAAAAATTTTTGTTGAAAAAAAATTTGATTAAAAATGTTTGACAGAAAAAAGAATTTTTGGAAATATTTTTATAAAAAGGAAAACTTCAGACAAAAATCTTCATATAGAGTAGAAATTTTTTGACAAGATTTCCTATCGAAAAAGAAATTTTTAAAAAAATTTGTTTTTTCAAGACAATTTTAACAAAATTTCCTTATTAGAAACAAAAAAGTTTTGAAACAATTTCATACAGAAGAAATTTTAACAAATTTCGTTATAGAGAGGAAATTTTAAAAAAATCTATAAAGTCCAATAAATTTGAAGTGATTTTTATTATATTTGATATTAATGTTTTTATATTATCTAAAAAATGCTAAATTTAATTTTATTTCATTTTTTTCTTGCAGGTATTCATTTTTTCTCAAATATAAATGCTTTGGTACATGTATATAATTAGTACAAATACTAAAAATTTTCTTAGTATTGTTCCCCCTATTGTTTCAATTTAGAGCTTAAAAATTCTCTCTTCTTCTTTAAATTTCAAAAAATCCCTCTGGGTAATTCTATTCTCTTTAACCTTTGGGAAACCAACATTGTTTTCTTTTATTATGAATTTTTGTTACTTTCAAAACATTATGGCCACCAATTATTCATGAAGAAAATCCAGCTGAGATACTAACAGTGAAGGAAAGGATATCCACAAGAAGGACAATACGAAATTTGTTCAATTTTCCTTAGAAGTTGCAACAGACATAGGCAAGCCACACACAAAACAGAACAAAAAAAAAACAAAACTTTTGGAAAAAAGTGAAAAAAGTATCATATGTTTTTACCCAACCCAATAATGAGAATAATTCAAAATAAGCTTAAAGTATTTTACCAGCAATGACATCCGCCATTCCTTTGTCAAGAAATTGGTAAGAGCAACATAATGGTTTTTGGCATCTAAAGCTTGGAGTGTGTGTGGAGCTAATATGTCGCGATTGTTTATCTGCTCTGTCGCTATTACGGATCCCTGTGTACTTCCCTATTATAGGACCAACAACCGTTTTAGCAATGCATGTTGTACTTCGACATTTTTTAGGGTAGGATTTTAAGGTGGCAAATGTCGATAATAACATGATCAACAAAATTGCATGCATAATAGATTTTTTTATAACAGGGAAAGTTAGTAATTTTGCTGAAGCCACAAAAGTATGTGTCCATTTCACATTTTATATGTATAATAAGGGAAAGATAATATGCTGGTTTTGGTGGCTTAAAGATTAAATATACTTACATATTGGTTTTATAAATATGGCCTTGTTAATTTAAACAGCCATTTAAATAAAACAACGATTGTTGAGATGCATACTTTTGCCTAAGTGAAATACAAAAAAGATTACATCTTCTCTATTTCCTATGAATAAGAAACTGAAATGATACTAAAATTTAAATTTAGTTTTATTTGGAAACATATTTTTTTGTTTTAATTAAATTTACATTGGCGTTATAATTTTAATTTAAGTTGAAACTAAAGTAAATTATGTAAAATCATTTTAAATTAACTAAAATTTTTCTATAAATAAGGAAATTTTGGACACAATTTCCCAGCCAAAAAAATTGGAAGTTCTTCCAAAGGGCACAACTTTAAAAGCACTTCCAGAATGATTTTACTCCAATGATGCTTCTTTTATTTAACTACACAGGCAAGTTCTTTTTTATTCATAACAAGTTTTTAAACAAGTTTTTTTTCATATTTTTATGGGTAATATTACTTTTTTTTTTTGTTTTCAAATAGGTTTAAAAACAGAGTGAGAATGTCATTTAAAATGGTTACAAAATTATTTAACATTTTGTTCGAAAAAAACATTGCTACATCCAATCTGAAAAAATTCTGTGAATTTTTGAAAAATATTTGAGGTCCAAACGTTCCAAGACAAGCGTTCGAATCCATCCAAAAATTGTAAAGAAATATAAAAATAATTTATTTAACGAAATATTACAGATTTTTTTAATTTCCATCCAAAACATTGAATTCGGATCACACCTTAAAGAAGGTTGCATGCAAATTCAGTGCAACGGCTGTTTGAAATGGCAGAACTTCCGTCTTATGACAAGCGATGTTAAAAAATCCAATCTTTTCTGCGTCACATTTTGCACACCTCTGGGCATCCAAAAAGAACATTTTCATTACTTTTTTTGGCGACGACCTTTTTTTGTGAGGTTCCTATAAATAAGAAATTTTTTGCAAGCCAAAAAAAATCCCTTTATTTAAAAAAATAAACAATTCTTTACAAATTTCTTTATAAAATAAAAAAAATTTTACAAAATTTCCTATAAATAAGAAATTTTGATAATTTATTGCATTTAAATAAATTGAATATAAAATTTTATTCCCTTCTAAATAAAATTTTTTTACAAAATTTCCTACAAATAAGAAATTTGACAAAATTTCAGATAAATAAGAAATTTTGACAAAATTTCAGATAAATAAGAAATTTTGACAAATTTTCTTATAAATAAGAAATTTTGACAAAATTTCCTATAATTAAAAAAATTTGACAAAATTTCTTATAAATAAGAATTTCGACAAAATTTCCTATAAATAAGGAATTTTGAGAAAATTTACTTTAAATAAGAAATTTTGACAAAATTTCCTATACATAAGAAATTTTGACAAAATTTCCTATACATAACAAATTTTGACAAAACTTCCTATAAATAAGAAATTTTGACAAAATTTCCCAATAATAAGAAATTTTGACAAAATTTCCTATAAATAAGTAATTTAGACAAAATATCCTGTAGAAAATAAAATTTTAAATTAAATTTAATTTAATTAAATGGTAAATTTATTTAATTTAATTTAAAATGTTCTTTACTACAGGATATTTTGCCAGAATTTCTCATATAAAGGAAATAATCTTAAAATTTCTTATTTATATTGAAATTTTGTAAAAAATGTACTTAATTTATCGAATATTTTTTTTCACCAAAATTTCTTAATTAGTTAGGAAATTTTTGTTCAAAAATTTCTCATTTTTATAGCCGAAATTTGTCAAATTTCTTATTTATGGGAAATTTTTTAAAAATTATATATAATAGGGAAATTTTGCTGTCTAAATTTTCTTTATTCATAGGAAATTTACTTTATAATAAGAAATTTTTTGACAAAATTTCCTATACATAAGAAATTTTGACAAATTCCGTATACATAAGAAATTTTGCACAAAATTTCCTTATACATAACAAATTTTTGACAAACTTCCTATAAATAAGAAATTTTGACAAAATTTCAATAAATAAGAATTTGACCAAAATTTCTATAAATAGTAATTTAGACAAAATTCCTGGTAGAAAGAACATTTTAAATTTAATTAATTTAATTAAACGGTAAATTTAATTTTAATTTAATTTTAAAATGTTATTTTCTACAGGATATTTTGTCAGAATTTTCTTCTTATAAAGGCAAATAAAATCTTAAAATTTCTTATTTATATAAAATTTTTGTAAAAAAGTTCTTAATCAATAGAAAATTTTTTCAAAATTTTCTTATATCATAGCGAAATTTTGGTCAAAATTTTCATTTATTAGGAAATTTTTTCAAAATATCTTATTTTTATTAGGAATTTTTTTTTGTTAAAAATTATTTATTTATTAGGAAATTGTGTCTAAAATTTCTTATTTCATACGGAAATTTTGTCAAAATTTTCCTTAATCATAGCGAAATTTTGTCAAAATTTCTTAATCATAGGATTTTTGTAAAAATTATTTTATTTATAGAGATAATTAATGTGTCTTATAATTTCTATTCATATTAGAAATTGTTTGTTCTTATATATTTCATTTATAGAATAAAATATAAACTCTAAATTTATTGCCTACAAATAAAAAGTAATTTTACAAATTTCAGATACATAAAAAATTTTTTACAAAATTCCTACAAATAAGAAAATTTTTGACAAAATTTTACTGATAAATAAGAAATTTTTGACAAATTTTCATATAAACAGAAATTTTGACAAACTGTCCGATGTGTTATAAACAATTGTGGTTTGTTATAGAATTTCTTTTCTTTAGATTTCAGTACACCCAACAACTGAAAACTGGAAATATATTGCAACATTTTTTTATCATCGAAAAAAAAATGTAATTTTTGTTTTCATTCTTGTTTATTTGTAGTCTGCCTGTCAAGCTTCCTTTCTGGTTGATAGCCAGAAGATGATCTCCACCATCAGCAGTGGCAACATTCACATCAACAAAAACATGACATTTATTGTAACTGCCACACGAAAATGTATTTTGTATGACAACGCCAGACGGACAAGGAAAAAATACACAGACTAAGTGACTGACTGGCTGACTTGATTGTTGCTGCTGCTGTTGTTGTTATAAGAGCTCATCATTTGCAGCAGTAAATTCTCCAAATGCAAAGTAGTTGTAGTTTTTTTTTTTTAATTTTGTTAAAAATGTGAAAACTTTTACTTTACACATGCATTTTGGCCGATACATGTGCCATTGGTTTTTGGACAAGTTTTTTTTGGGTGGTGTTGCAAGCAGTGGTTTGCATATACAGAAAAAATATCACCAATATTTTTCCAAAATATATTTGAATTAAAAAAAAAAACTTTAATCAAAAATTTAATTGATTCAACGACTTTTTTCAATCAAAACAAAAATCAATCACAAAAATAAATTTTACAAATTAGTATTTAATTGATAAAGGAATTTTTTAATTGGATCAATTATTTGTATATCCTCCACCATAGGATATATTAACTTTGTCATTCCGTTTGTAACACATCGATATTTGATCTAGAGATCCCATAAGTATATATATCTGGGGTCGTGGTGAAATTCTGGAGAGTCGATCTGAGCATGTCCGTCCGTTCTTCGCGTCCGTCCTGTTGACAATCACGCTAACTTGCCGATCGAAAACAAGCTATCGACTTGAAACTTTGGCCATAAAACAAAAAGTTGTTATTGATGTAGGTCGGATGGTATTCGAAATTAGGCCATAATCGGTCCATTTTAGCGTATAGGGCCCCATATTGAAAAAATTTGGCTTTGCGGAGGACCTCTAAAGAGAAGCATAATTTCATCCGATCCGGGCTGAAAATTTGGTAAATGGTGTTAGTATATGGTCTCTAAGCACCATGCAAAATCTGGTCCACA